>APFE030359976.1:0-79727 GCA_000404065.3 Pinus taeda | reverse complement strand
CAATCTGAAATTAATTGCTGAAGATCAGATTTTGTTCTGCATTAATGTGATGCAGTTGGAATTAAATTCCAACAATTCGGAGAAGATACTGAGGGAGAACTGAAACTAAACTGGTATAATCAAAGTTTATACCGAATGATGTTAAAATCATTGCACGAGTGCGACGGCTATGTAAACACAATTTTATTCTACATAATTATATCTGGTCATACTACAGATTTACATTGTTTATTTCGGCGTACCCTACAATCCAGAATGGTAGATGTGTAAAGCAGGTCAACAGCTTTCACTTTTTTCTTTCAGAACTGTACATATGTTACCACATATTATTGAACTTTAATGAACTTTAATGTATTTGGAAGTATGAAGTTTGTAACCAAAAAGGCTTCACTGGTCTTTGTAGACTATGCACCTCGAAGAATTTGATTCCTATAGAGAATTTAATTCCTATAGTGACTTGATTCATAGTGATTTTATATATATCTAAACGCGTAAAACATTGATGGAATATATCTAAACGCGTAAAACAGAATGGTCAAAGGCCAGGAGGGTTGTCGTGTCCTATTCCTGGACTATGACCCATTGGTGGAAAAACCATCTCCCTCTTTCTTCTTTACCGTATTATTCTCGTACGGAGGGCGTTTTGCCACCTTACAAGAAATCAAAATCGAGGCCCTTAGAGCTCCCGTATATGAGGAGGAATGGCTATTGTGTTGAATTGGCTAAGCTCTCAACAGTCCTATATATAGATGTTCAGGCTGGAGATTTACATTAACATTATATTCATAAATGATTCGGAAAACACCCTGTCATGTTGCACTGTCTAAGAGCAATGCCTTTAGCGTTACACACTTCTTAATAATGACATGATCTATTTGACATACCTGATTCCCTGTTCATTCGTAAATTTCTATTCCGAACTTTAATATAATATAGTAAACTGTTTTGTAATGTTCTTCCTCGAAAAAGGTCAGTTAGGTACATTTATAACAACATGGTAGTTGAAATATCTCCTGATAAAGGCTGAAACTGCAAGTAATATTTGAAGGATCTTTATATCGAAGGTAACATGGTACCAACTAGAATAGTTTTAGCTATTCGCTTTAGAAGCTTTTATCTTCTGCGCTTTTTTGTTTTCTCTCTACCAAGTGGGTGCGTTCACAGCCGTCGATGGCTACAGAACAGTTGACCCTGCCAACCATTTTTTTTTCCCTTTTTTTAATATCCACTCGGAACAGACGGTTGGTTTCAATGCATTCATTGCTCACTCAGGTCGGGCGTGATTGGTCTGAAAGATTCCTTTTGTTCTCCCAGGCCAGCCAGATTTTAAAGTTGTTAATATTTGAAATTTTCAATTATTCATGTCGGGATCGTTCTTAATATTTGAAATATTATTCAATTATTCATGATCGAATCGCTCTTAAAGGTTGGGTACAGGTGGGCGCGAGTTTATTTATCATGTAGGGAAGTCATGTCATGTTGTTGCTTTATATAATTTACTGACACAGATATATATCTCCACAACTTTGTTCAAGCATGTTTATTTTGGCATTATAAGATTCTTATAGGAATTTTGTGGACAGTCATCAACTGTATAGTTTATATTTTCGCATTATAATATATAAGTGTGAATAGGTATTATCAAGTTCTGTTTCTCTATATATGTTATTTTTAGATCATTAAAAGTGTATCAGAGCCCATACTGGTGTGGTTTATTTTTTTATGTATTAAAGAATATATATTATATTAAATATACATTGTTAATACATTAAACTTCTATATAAGAAAAATCTGAGCATTAAATGCCCATTTATAATGGGCTTTCTTGCACTTTATTCTACGTCGTTTATTCTATAGTGAAGTCCATGAAGCATTAAATGAGCATTCTGTACTCGATTCTAAATCATTCCCTCACGTTATCTTTTGGATTTTTTAATTGATATTGAAATCTCATTGGATTGGATAGGAATTGCAAATTCAAGTTATTAATTTTGAATTAAATAGATTTAACATGCATTAAAAATTTATTAATTTTAAAGTTTGTTTAAAATTTATTTGAATTATAAATTTGAATTCTTGAGTTGATATTGAATCTATTTACATATTCAAAAATATAATTTAAATAAGAAAAGATTACCATTTCACTAGTAATCACACTATTTTATTTTTTAATGAAAAAAACAAAATTATACAAATTATGCCTATTCTCTAGTAGTCATATTTTGATGTTTTTGTGTGAATGTATTATTTATTATTTTAATTTTGTTAATTAGGTTTCACTAACCTTGGTTATGAATGTTGCTAGATCTGACAAGGGAAGCTTTGATGTGATGTATGAGCATTCTAGACAACTTATTTTATATTAGGCCTAAGGGGTCATGAAATATCCAAAGGGAAAGATAATTCCCCCCTGTACAATTTGTATAAAATTAGGTACTTTCATGTAAATTCAAGTAACCATACTCTAGAAGAATAATTAGGTACTTTCATGTAAATTCAAGTAACCATACTCTAGAAGAATTTTGGGCCAGTATGTTGTTACTCTATTTTAGCGAGATGGTA
The DNA here is from genome assembly GCA_000404065.3 of Pinus taeda. Taxonomy (NCBI): domain Eukaryota; kingdom Viridiplantae; phylum Streptophyta; class Pinopsida; order Pinales; family Pinaceae; genus Pinus; species Pinus taeda. The sequence goes on along the minus strand of APFE030359976.1, from coordinate 77,165 downwards.
TTATGGCCAAGTAGGCCTTAGTGAATAATTTGACCATACTCTAGAAGAATATGGCCAGTAGGTTGTTATTTTGTTTTAGTGAGATGGTATTATGGCCAAGTAGGCCTTCGTGAATAATTTGTTTTAGTAATATGGTATTATTATGGTCGAGTGGGCCTTCGTGAAAGTGACAAGTGCCACATTGAAGTAATAATAGTTTGGGACCAATGTCCAATTTAACTTTGTTCTATTTGGATATTTTCTAGCTAGTAAGAAGATATATGCATCCATCTCGAGGTAAAGTTCAATAGGGTCTTGGGAAAAGCCAAGCTCAAGAAACTTGGGGAGAGGTAGCTCAATCAGGAGCAAAAGAGCCCTATAGTTCGACAAAGAAGGCTATACTATATTCCTTTGTAAATACTTTTTCGTGATTTTATAATAGAATCTAAGCTTTTGTCTAATTATTCCTTCCATAAGGTGCAGGAGTGTCTATTTGTATGCACATTCATGAATTTTGATGAGAGGACAAAGAACTATGTGATGAGGCTAGATATCAGTTGAGGGTTCAGATGACCAAATAGAAATTTGAGTAGAGCTTAGCGAGCATTAAGCCTATGTATTTCAGGGTTCATCTTGAGCAATTCAAGATTCATAATAAATTTGATATTTGGCTCAAATGCATGGGAGACCAAATGAATTGATGTAAAATCAAATGTGCAGGCACCAACAATGATCCATAGAGAAGAACTTGCATCTAGAGGATATTTGAAGTCTATTGAGTTGAGTACATTTAGCTCTCCCATCCCACTTATGGTGCATGGAATCAATCACTAGTGTTGAACAACTTCCTATTAGTTTATAATGATTTTTTCATTAGAGATCAAAGTTTTGAAAGGGAGTAGAACCATGATTATGGATCCCCTTCTTGCTTGAAAAAAATTAAAGGGAACAAAACATGAAAGAGAGGACTTGCTCTTCTCAGTATTACAAATGACTTAAATAAGATTACATTGGAAACATCACTACTAAATGACTCGAGTTAAACTCGACTAACTCAAAGTAAACTAGGACACTTGGAGGAACAATTTTGACACCTAACAAGTGGTTGGGATTAGATTCTGGTGTATGTCTCAACTAGGCTTACAATTTAAAAATTGACTTAAACTTTTCTTCTTCTGTTTTTCTAGATCCTATAGCCTCTAAATTGTTTCAACTTTTTCTTCTTGTTTTAGGCTTCAAATTTCATATTCTTCATTTATTGGTGAAGTCTTCCATTCTTCCAGGTTGTCTAAGCATATCCTGGACTTATTCAAAAAATGACTTGTATGTGGGTTGTTGCCACATATGATCTCTTTTGTAGTGTGCTTTTCATCTTCAATTTACTACAACATAAGATTATAATATAATTTCATCTCTTGAAGACTCTAATACCTGAAAATTTTATTAATTTTTTCATCATACAAGGTATCATCAAGGTTCATTTTTGCAGCTTCTCCGCAGACTTCATCTAAACATGGTGTTGCAAGCCCTCTTTCAAGACAATTTAATTCTTCTTCATAATCATTCTGTGTACCTGCACATTTGAAATCAATGGTAAGTCTAAAAACATCTATAGAATGACTTTGGTTCTATTCTTTCTGCTGTACAATGAGAGATTTTTCCTGTTGTAGTTCCAGTTGTTGCACTTCCAACTCTGCTTCTGCATCTGTCTCTATTTTCTCTTTCTGGGCTTCCTTCTTTTCCTCTTCCTCTATTTCTCTCTCTCTCTCTCTCTCTTCGACTTCTTTGTCTTCCAATGTCTCACCAAATAACATCATGTAAATATGATGTTTTTTTTGCATCACTTGGAACCATTCATCATTAGCCAACAATTCTTCATCAAAATTCACATCAACAATATTAATTGTTGGATTCACCATAGCATTGACTACTCCAATGACAATGCCATTGTCATCAGCAAGCTCTGTTTCTCGATTCACCAAACTGTCATCAGCAAGCTCTGTTGCTGGAATCATCATATTGTTATCAGCAAGAGACAGTGATAAAGACAAAAATAGAGATAGAAGCAAAGCCAAACAAGAAAGCCCACAAAGAGAAAATAGAGATAGATGCAGAAGTAGAGTTGGAAGTGCAACAACTGAAAGCACAACATGAACAAGCTCGGTTGTTGGAATCAACATATCTTGATCCACTTGTGATTGTGCACAGTGGGGCTCATGAGCATCTATGTGATCCTTCTCTCTTTCTTCTGTGACTTCTTCATAGACATCATCCACTTGTGGCTGAACACAGTGCGATTTAACAAACCTTTCATCTCAGTGTAGATCTGTTGTTGTAGATCCACTTTCATCTTCAACTTCAGTGCTCCCCATTGCACCAAAACTCCTCTCAAGGGTATTCAAAGCCTCCTTGGGTGTCTTGGCTTCTGAAATCAGGTGTAGAAATCTATCATCTACAAATTCTTTTATCCATTTCAATGCAAAGACATCCTTTTTCCTCTTCATTTCCAGATCTAAAAAGATCTAAAACATCTCCTGCTGTCGTTTTGACTTTCTCAGCGTCTTGGCTTTTCCCATTTGTTGAGAGTTTATTGAATACAAATCAACAAGCAAAGAAAACTTTAGACATCACATCTGACTACAATAAAAATGTCGCTACTGCTTGGCTTCCACAAACCAACGATACTTTCACAAAAAATTACAGTGCCCAAAACTGACTGGAACAATGCCTTTTTTTTAATCTCTTTTTTTAACAAAAAAGAATGTAGCTCCCCTTTTTCTTTAATTCCCTTGAAAAAATCTATTTTACACAATATAATACCCTTTTAAAAACATTACATTATTCCCTCTTTCCAAATGGCGTGGAGCCTATATAAAAGATTATATGGGAAAAAACCTCTTTTAAATAATTTCATAAGCCCTTTTAAAATATCTCATGAGCACTTTTTTAAACCATAAGGCTTTTCAAATCATACAAAGGACAAATTATATGATCCCTCTTGAAACCCTTAAAAAAAAATTTAACTTTTCACCTTGTGCATTCGATTTCCTTTCCACAATGAATGAACCATGGATGAGAATGGAACATGCTTGGCTTGATTTTGCATGATTGTCCTTGGTGTTCGGGACGAAGCTTTGGCTCTAGGCTCATCTCTTGTTGGTTGGAATGACGTCAACGCTCTTATAGATAAAGGGTACTCTTTCTTTCGAGCGGACATAAGGAACTGGACATTGTTGTTGTGGTCTTTTACGAAATTATTCAAGCTTCCTTCTTGACTTTTCAATGAAATCATTGCCCCAATCCGATGCAATCTTTTACGAAAGAACTGGACGGATTTTTCTCCCTTAACTCTCTGTGGGATGAGGAAAGGTCGTGATAACGCTAACGCTTCTGTTGAATTTCTGGATTGTGTTAATACGCATTGGATTAACCTCTCTAATGCGTTAATGTGGACGCATTTCGATTTAAGAAAAATATCAGCCTTCTTCTTCAGAATTGGTTCTCTCTTTGCTTCTTCTTTGCATACTCCTTCAAATTTATGCTACTCTCTCAAAGAGTCTTACGCTCTATCTCTACTTCTTTGCAGTAGGCTTCTTCAAACTTCTGCTGCTCTGTTAAAGAGTCTTATGCTGACTTGTCTATTATTTCTATTTCTCTCTCTTCACTCAAGTTGTTTCTCTCTCAGGGAGTCTTATGCAAAATCACTCTATCTCTGCTGCTCTCTCAAAGAGTCTTACACAGTCTAAGCTCTGATACCATGAAAAAGATTGAAGGGAACAAAATGTGGAGCATAGGACTTTCTCTTCTCAGTATTACAAATCACTTAAATAAAATTACATTAGAAACATCACTAATAAATGACTGGAGTTAAACTTGACTTAAATTCGACTAACTTAAATTGAATTGGGACACTTGGAGGGATAATTTTGACACCTAAAAAGTGGTTGGGATTAGATTCTCCAACATTGCTAACATCCAGGGTCACCCCTTGCAATCAACGAGGGTCATTTTTTTTCTTCAAACCAATTTCTATAGTCTGATAAACCTGTGGAACCTCAAGAAAGAACTACGAGTGTGAATGCTCCCTCTAGTGACATCACAAGGGGAGCCGCCCCCCATAATTCATATTATCATTGATATCTTCTGTGACCATATCTGTAGGATTAGGGGCCATGTGGTGGGGACTTACACCATGTTTTCAGAAATCTATTAATGAGAATTAATCATGGTCATTGAATCGAGGCCCACAATGTTAACGCACCTCGTCACAATGGTAACATGGCACTTTGGGTTAAGCCAACGTCTCGAAGTGACTGGCCCGTGGGTGACGATTGTGTGCTGATTAAGATCAACGTTTTATCACCATTACAAGGTTCTAAAAAGAGTTATAAACCAGAGGGGTGAGAAAAGTCTAGCTTTGAACTAAGAAACCTATACCGATGTTGTGAAGTGGTATCATAGTGAAACAATGCTCTTTTAGCATTAAATGGTAGAGTAGGCGATCAGAGGGAAATTGCAGAAGACCAAGGGATTTATGAAGATCGTTAGTGGAGGAGGGAGAACGGAAAAGAAACAGGTGTTGTTTGAAGATCTTTCCAGCCAATTGAAGGCTAGAGGATGATAGTTAGAACACAATATTCTCTCGTGGTGGATTGAGAATTGACTAGAAGAGAAAAGTTGTAGCCAACAAGAGGAGATATTAAAAAAAACACAACTTGAGAACAAGAGGTAATATAGAGAGAGGAGACCAAGGATAGCTAGTTGCAGAGATAGAAGAGAGAGTGAAAAAGAAGCTTGAGAAGAATTTTAGGCAAAGAAGCTTGAGCAAGAATGTGGTGGGAGACTGAGACACCAATACCCAAAACAAAACCAATGGACTTGGAGCCAAATTAAGGAAATACCAACAAAGAAGAAAATTTGAGAGAGTTGTTGAAGCAAGGAATTCACAAAGTTGAAGATCTCCATGAGACATGGAGGGTGAAAAAAAGTGGTCTTATGTTTTTTATTTCAATCTAGCAAAAGAGATTGGTGATTGCAGGTAGTAGTAGGAGAAAAAGGAGATGTGGAATTGAACCCCTACAATAAAGAGGATATAGGAGAAGTTGTTCAAGCTAAGGTTGGAAGAGAGTAGAAGGCAGAGGAAGTCCTCAAAAAAAGGTAAACAAAACAAGTGAATTTCTTGAAAGGTGAGCATGGTGTAATAACTAGAGGAGTAGAGGAAGGTTGAGAGGTTCCAGAGGAGGTGAACCTATGATACCAAAAGGCTAAACCCAAAGGAGAGAAGCTTGGTGAGGTGCCTTGTGGAGGCTTGTTTGCAACTCATAGTGAGGATGGAAAAACCTAAGGAGAAAGAGAAAGAAATTACCAGTGATGGTCATTTCAATATTTCAAGTGAAAGCCATAAGAGAATGGAGAAAGATACCAAAGTAGATGGCACCGGGAGAAGGAATTTGAGAAATGACGAGTTTGAAGAAGAGATGAATGAGTTAAAAGAGAGACTCGATGTGATAAGAATTATGGTAGAAGAGATGAAGAAGGAATAATAGGTGTGGATGAAATCATAAGAAGATCCATATGTCTGTTAGATAGCTATATGCTAGGAACCTAAAAGGAATTTGAGGGAGATGTTTAGTGCTCAATTGAGAAATGAATAACTAATAGTAGCTTAGTATGGAAAGGAGGAATTTCATTATTATGAACAACAGTGTGGAGAATTCCTTAGAGAAGATGATAGGGAAAATTTTGAGGAGATACTAGTCAAGAGTCTTATGGATTGCATGAAGAGTCTAGATCAACAAAAGGAGATACTGATATAAGGTGTGGTGGCAGAGGCACCAAATAGGGTAGACCAAACTTGTAGTTTTAAATATAAAATTTTTTGTGTGAATACAAGTATTTTAGATTATGAAGACAAAAAACCATTGAAAAATGCCATGAAGGAAGAAGATAAAGCATGATTGTCTCTAATAAACAGAGGCAAGTAGACTTTAGAAAATGAAATAAATAGAATCATATTTTTGAGAGTAAAAAGGAATGTGATTTATAGTGTACATATGTGGAATAAATTTTCATATGTTAAGTTAATGCATTTGCCTTTCGAAAATCAAATTTTGTTAATAGGTAGGGAGGAAAGGGGTTTCCTTGAAGACAATAACCAAGTTCTACAAATAAATGTAGAGGATGGAGATCACTCCAACAAGGAATGTAGTGAATGAGATAAGCTCAAGGGTGTATTGAACATAAGTGTAAAAGCTTTACTAAAGAGGGGAAAGATTCAATTAAGAAAGTTCCAATAGTGGAGGAATTCATATTGTAAGCAACAAAGGGAAATTATGGATGCATATATATTGTTGAAGCATGAGGAAATTGCCTTGAAAGTCATAGAAGGGGATGAAGGAGTGTTTTTTCAAGACATTGGAGGAGAAAAACTTTTATGAACTCTCATACTAGAAGAGAAGGCAACATTGTCTCATAAAGGCGATCAGGGGGAGATCCATAAAACCAAGAAAATTTGGCGATGAAGACAAAGAAAGAGGTTAGAAGGCTTTGTGTTTCTAAACATGAGAAACTATATGCATGACATAAGGATGGATAGATTGTCCAAAAGAAAGAATATGGTACAGGATTTTCTTCTCAAACATTTAAGAAAGAAGAAATGATTTTTCTCCCAAGAATAATCTAAGGAAGGCCCACTGACAATTAATAAGGACATCCATTACAACAAACAAGAGTAGCCACGCTGTAGTGAAGAACAGCTCTCAAAAGATGTTAAAAAATGGAGCGAAGATGAGGAGGAAAGCCTCATAAAAGGAAAGGGATAGCATTCTACTTCAATGTTGTCACTATATGAAAAGGAATTGTAGTTCATAGTCATCTAGTTGGATAGTACTGGTGTTGAAGGAGATTGTATAGAGGATGCATCCAAAAAGTACGAAGAAGTTGAGTTGATTCACACATCTGAGTATTTTGTTGATAAATTTCACTGTGTAAAGACTAATTGCAAGACTTTAGCTAAAGGAAAACAAGTGTCATCACAAGAAGATAAAAAGGAAGGAGATGAGACAATTTTGTCTCATAAAAAAAGAACTTTCTCAACATCTGAATATAGAGCTAAATGCTGCAAAAGTGGAATTTACCTTGTATGGACGAGAAAAAATTTCAACTAAGAATCCTCCAATAACAGGTGAATTCATATGAAAGGAATACATATATAATGTTGAAGAATAAAGAAATTTCCATCGAAACTCAAGGCAAAGGCCAAATTATGTGCTAAAGAAAACAATAGGGATTATTGTAATAAATTAGGTTTATGTGAAAGATGAGAATTTATCTGTCATGGAGTAGCGAAAAAAAAGGTTTTCAAGGTTCTTAAACATCTTTTATATGTCTAATAATGTAGAATGGAAGTAGCAAAGTCATGGAAATGAAGAAGCGGCAATTGAAGCCATGAAATTTTTGAAAGCATTGCTGCAAAAAAATAGTTTGGTTTAGTAAGGAGATGGGGTGGACATCGAGATTAAGGAATTGAGGATACCAATGAAGTAGGTAACTAAGAAATGGTATAGTGGAGAATAGGAAGAAACCAACTACAAAACATGGTTGATTTCAAGAGACTACATCAACAAAGCAAGAGGAATGAGAGTAATAATATTACATATTTTTGAGTATGAATGCCACCAAGGAGAGTCAACAAGTGGGAAATTGTGGCTATTTGAGAGGGATTGTTTCGTCCAGGACAAGTAACAACAATATAATACATGGGATCCTGGAAATACAAGGACATCTACAAGATGGCCAAGAAATAAAGCTAATGGTCAATGTCAACATAAAGTTTGTGATACTATAGATGTAATAGTAAAATTCACATGACTAGGAGGTCATGGAAATTTTCAACCTAGGGAGTTTGATGCAAAATAATCGACCGTAGGTAACCCATTCTTTATTAGAAATGGGTCATATAATATCCAAAAGGAAATACATTTCCCTCCAATCCAATATGTATAAAATTAGGCAATTTCATGTAAATTCAAGCATTCAGAATCTAGAATAATATAGTTTATTAGGTTGTTGGTTTGTTTTAGTGAGATGGTATTATGGAAAAGTGGGCCTTTGTAAAAGTGACATGTTCGAGGTTGAGGTGTTAGTAGCTTTGGACATATTTTCAATTTAACTCTGTTTTGTTAGGACATTTTCTAGCTAGTAGTAAAATATACATCCATGTATACTTAGAGTTTGATAAGGTCTCTACGTGATTAGAGAAGAGAAAATAAATTGAGACCAAAGCTCATGAAACTCAGGGAGAGGTAGCTTGAGAAGGAGCATGAAAGCCTTGTAATTGGACAAAAAAGCTATAATATTCCCATGTAAATACACCTTTATGAGTTTATAATAGAATATGAGTTTTTGTCCAGTTATTCCATATGTTTAATTCCTTTTCCCCAACATATATTGATTTCTTGTGTAACGTGGGTGTGTCTTTGTGTGTGCACATTCCTCCTTTTAGATGAGAGGACAAAGAGTTGTACAAGTAGTATAGACCTCGATATCATAGGATTAAAGAACCAAATTGAAATTCGAGTGGATCTTAGCACGTGCCAAGCGTATGTATTTTAGGGTTTATCTTGAGAAACTCAGGAATCATAAAAAATATGAAGATTGATCTATCTTTGGCTCAAACCTATGGGAGTATGAATGAATCAATGTAAGCATGAATCTATAGGGACCAACAATGATCCATAGAGAATAACTCACATTAGGACTAAATTCAAATTCCATTAAGTTGAGTACATTTGACCTTGCCATCCTATTTGTGGTGCATGAAATTGATCACGAGTGTTGAACAAGTTACGATCAATTTATATTAATTTTGTTGTTAGAGGTAAAGGTTTGAAAAGTTAGTAGAGTCATGACTTTAGAAACCCTTTCTTGCTACCGTTAGGGGTCAACCTGCCTGCAATCAATGAGAGTCATTGATTCACCTCCAATCAATTTTTGTCATTCAATAAATGACACTAAACATCCCAACCCTCCCCCCCTCACACCCCACCCCCCCCCCACCCCCCCCCACAAGTTGATGTTGTAGGGGGTGACCCCTGGAATTCATATCCATAGTCAATTTTTTTGTTGACCATAAAACTAGGATCAAAGACCCACATGATGTGGCATTACACCATGTTTTGGGCCATAGACTAATGAGAGTTTATCATGATTGTTGAATGAAGGCTAATGTTGGTAGTACATCCTATCACAATTGTACCATGACACTTCAGGCTAAGCCCCAATCTCCAAATTATTGGCCCATGGGTGATGATTATGTGGGGAATAAGATAGGGGTTTTAACACCATTGTAAGTTTCCAAAAAGTGTTATAAACTAGATGAATGAGAACATTCCAATGTCGGATTGAGCAACCTAGACCAACTCTATCATGATGTCATGGCTTCAAGCCTAGTTTTTTAGAGTGAATAGTTCTTTAGTACCTCAAGATATATATTCCTCATATGGAAAATAAATATAACGGTATTTTGCATGTGAAAAAAATATTGGTAAATCTTAATTTTAATTAAATAATAATGTATTTATTTATTTATTTATTTTTAACTTGAAACTTGGGAACATGATGATTCTAATAATTTTGTGGTTACGTTGGAACAAAAATTCCTCTCATGTAGGAATTGGAGGAATACCTTATTATATAAAAAAATAGTGTCTCCTCACACTGATTTCATAACATATAACCCCTCAATAGGTACATTTTCTATAAGAGGATTTTTTTATTTCGCACCTATAAACTATATATTTTATAATAAAAATGATCTAAGATAAGAATTGTATTTATCATCATAGAGGAGGATATTCATAGTCTAAGGAATGAAGGTATTATCCCCTTGTTATGAAACTTTAATTCTAGAACCACATATAATCAAGCCATTCTTCTATGTTATGATTCAAACCTTAGTCCTCTTTGGTTGCATGAGTACCTTGATTTAACTATCACATTTAAAGGAAACTCCTAAGATCTAAAGGGGAATTGAAACTCTATTGTTCTCGAGACCTTATAATTTGAAATATAATTTCAAATGACATAATTAAGTAGCCAAACTCCAACTAAATTAGTTGTATTTATGGGTCTAGAAGTAATGTCATGGATTATGTGATATTTGATATGCAACCAAAATGTAAAATATGACCTTTGAAATGACCATTAGCCATCATAGACCTTTAATCTTAGCTCTAAAATTTGTCATGCAAAAGAAGGATATGCATGAGAATTGTGAGAGTCAAAGCCACTTACTTTTTTATAAGACAAAAAATGATCTCTTATTAATGTATTTAAATAAGAATTTACACATATTAGATTATAAGGATAACATTCAAAAACTTTATTATAATTTTTCTACAATCGTCTTTGCTACCATTAGCAAGTTCTCTACCAAGGTGTCATATGAAAAAAATAATAGAATTGTGAGTCCTTGGTATGATGATGATTGTAAAATTGCTAGAAACACTATAGAAAAACCTTAAAACTTGAAAAGCTAAATACATAAAACTTCTTATTGAAGGAAAAACACAGTTACCGATAAAACGAGAAAATTACCTAGTACCATTTTTTTGAGGTAGCAAAAAATCACTCGATTTTGAAAAGTGGTGATTCAGAATACACTTTTTTTTTGAGTATATTTTTGGTATTTTAAATTTTCTTATGTATCAAGAATGAACATTTTTTTTTTAAATGTTAGTCATTTTCAAGCTGATTTTGAAAAGTGTTGATGCAATATCAATGCATTTTTTTTAGAGGACTTATTTTTGACACTTTAAATTTTTTTGTGTATCAAGTATGAGCATTTTTTTTGTTAGCAATTTTCATCTTGATTTTGAAAAGTGTTGATGCAACATCAACCCTTTTTGTTTGGAGGGCTTATTTTTTACACTTTAAATTTTCTAATGTATTAAGTGTGGATGCTTTTTTTAAATGTTGGTGATTTTAATGTTGGTATTAAAAAAAAAAAATCAAATATAAAAAATATATAAAAAAAATAAAATAAACTGTAAAAAAAAAAAAAACAAAATTATCTTGTAAAATAAAAATTAAAAATAAAACAAAAAAAACAAAAGTATCAAAACATGAATAATAAAAAGAAAATATTTCAAAAAAAATATATAATTTAAGCAAGAAAATAATAAAAAATAAAATCCAAACCAATTTTTTATAAGTTAAAGAAAATGAGAAAATACAAAAACGACTCATAATAGCAAAAAACTTAAAATAATTACCAAAAAAAATTCAATAATAGAAGATAATTATATAATATACTATATATATATATATATATATATATATATATATAAAACGAAACAGAAAACGTGAAAAAAAAAAAAATCTCGTTGGCCATGGCCCGGGGTGCTATGGCCAATTCCAAGAATTGGCCCCCAGCCACCCGGGTATTTGGGTTACGAGGTGGACAGTGAGGAGCTTCATTTTATAATATTCAATTTTTTTTTCATGTTTTTAACTTTTGTCTAAAGCTTTATTAGTTGTTTATTATTTTATAATTATTTTTTTTTTTTTTTTATTGTTTTATTTTTTTTCAAAATATTTGAATTTTTTGTTTCTTTTTGATATTTTCATATATATATATATACTATATATATATATATATATATATATCTATATACTATATATATATATATATAATATAATATAATATATATATAAGAAAAATATATAGATATATATTTCCTACAGGGTCCGTGTCGATGTTCGTCTAGCAACCTAATCCAATTATGTGCAATTTGATAGTTGATTTTAAAATTTTCATTATAAGTTTTCATTACAATGGGTCGAGGTCACCTACACTACGTGTCAATTTAATGGTTGATTTTTAAATTTTTGTTGCATTAATGTATTAAGTTGTCTTAGGCTAATATTTTTAAATTGTTATACATTTAGCATTTAGAAAATAAATTTCTCTTGGCATAATAACTCCTTCATTCAAGTGTTCATTTTTAAAGTCTTTTTAGTCATAAAAGTTTTCCATAATGTCATGCTTGAAATATTTTGAAAAATTGAGATTTTTTTTATAGTCGTAATCTTTGGTTTTAATTCCATGGTTGAAAAATTGTCGAGATTTTAATATTTTTCTAAGTTATGATATTTTATCTTTAATGCTATGGTTGAAAACAATAATAAGTATTTTAATACTTAGCACCATGCCTGAAAATTGTTGGAATTTTAAGGTTTTTCAAAGATGTGATATTTTAGATTTAAAGTCATGTCTAAAAATCATTGGAATTTCAAGGCTTTTCAAAGATGTGATGTTTTATCTTTAATGTCGTGCTTGAAAATCATTGGAAATTTAAATTTTTTTCGAGTCATGATATTTTATTTTTAACGTCATTATTAAGCAATGTTGAAAATTTACTCTGAAAAAAAGAGAGGCTATTCCAGTATCAACATTTCATTTTTAGGGTGTTTTATGTACAACAAATTTTAGTTTTTACTGCCATTTTTAAAAAATGTTGAAAATTAACCCTAAAAAAATTAAAATTATTCTAGCATCAACACTTTTCATTTTCAACCTATTTTTTCATTTTTTTCGGGGTTTTTTGGGCTAGAGTACTCATTTTGAGGTAATAGTTCCCGTTTGATCGGTGATTATGTTGAAAGAGAAGATATTATATAAGTTGAAATCAAGAGAAGTTATTGCACCTCTCTAATTCTAACTTTTAAAAAAAATGGAGGAAAGTGATTAGGGATGCTCCTAATGAAACCTTAAAACTTGATAAGATAAATATGTATAAATCTCTTGTTAGAGGAAAGAAAAGAACCTATAAAGGTTAAAAGAGAGTATTTATTTCCCCTCTCTAAGTCTAACCTTAGAAATTTTTGACTGAAAGTGATTAGGGATGCTCCTAACGAAACCTTAAAACTTGATAATATAAATACATAGAAAACTCCTATTAACTGGAGGAAAATACACTCTATAAGAAAGAGCTATTATTGTGCCTCTCTAAGTTTAACCTTAGAAAATTTTCAAGGAAAGAAATTAGGGATGCTTCTAAGGAAAACTTAAAGTATGATAAGATAAATACATAGAAATCTATTCTTAAAGGTAAAAAAGATACTATATAAGTAGAAAGCAAGAGTTATTATTGCACATCTCAAATCTTACCCTTAGAAAATTTTGGAGGAAAGAAATTCAGGATGCTCTTTATGAAATATGAATACTTGATAAGGTAAATACATGTAGATCTCTTATTAAAGGAAATACAGATATTGTATAAGTAGAAAACAAGAGAAGTTACTTCACTTCTCTAAGTATCACCCTAGAATGTTTTGGAGGAAAGTTATGACTCACAAAACCAAAGAATTGCAACGTAAAATTTAGATAAAAACTTATATTTTTAAATTTATTTCATTTCAATATTTAATAAATAAATTTAGATAACTTTGAATATATTTCAATACACAATTTTAAATTAAAAAGGATGAAGTAAAACATGGGCTTTGTATTTTTAATGTGAATTAACCTTAGGGTATATTTGTAGCTAAATGAGTCTAAATATTTAATTTTACCACATGGTTACTAAGGGCTATGGCATAAGAGGTTATGGATTAGATGTGATGAATCTTTAAAAAGTCTTGGATATTCCATTATAATATTTCCAAGTTGAGAGCAGACATTCCGAAGTTCAACAGAGGGTTCACTTGGATGGGTTAAATGACTAGCATATGATAATATATATTTATTATTAATTGATATTTCACAATTGGATTTTTCAAGGGTAAATCATTATTTCTCTAAGGTTGTTTTATTTATAATAGGGTCATTAAAATGAGATAGTGGTTGCAAATTCTAGCATTGAGGTTGATTTATGCCAATGCAGAGTTGAGCATGGCGTGCAATAGCCTGTGTACATACATTGTGAGTTTCATGTAGATGAATGCATGGATAACATAAGAAACCTCAAAGTAAATAGAGGTCCAACGGTAAGATGCAACCATGAAAACTAGAAGGTGTGTGTGAAAACAATAAGCCAAACAAAAAATTAATCCATGAAAACTAGAAGTTGTGCCTCACAAGAACCCCCTCCTTCCCCCCCCACCTCCGCAGCCCCCACCACCTAGAAAAAATATTGGTTTATAATAATTTTTTAGTCATGTATACCTAGGGACTACACCTAGGTGATGACTGAGCAAAGAATACAAATTTACCAAGTCAATTTTAAAGGGGGAATGTTAAGGTAATATTTACTCAGTGAAAGAGCCAAATTTTTTTAGGTACATAATGATGGTTTAGTTACACGTTTTGGGGCCCAGTGGCATTAGAGAACATGGATTACATGTGATAAAGAATTTAAAAATCTTGGAGATTCTTTGTTGTAATGTAAGTTTAACAAGAACTGTCTCGGTTGAGCTAAGATGTTTGTTGAGTTGATTACTTTTAAGACAATGCATGGGTTCCTTTATTCCATACCATAATAATATATTTATTTTGACTAATTTTTTATAGATTATAACATACATGATTTATGTGTATTTTTAATATATATTTAATTGTAAAGATTATTTGGCCATGCTCTTTCTTTAGTTAAAAAACCTGAAACCTCTATTTTGTATTGACACAATGGAGGATGGTGGTTACCCTTTCCTTCCTCATAGTTTCCCTGTCGAAAAATGTATGATTTACTGACTTGAGCCAGGGCCTTGACTACACCTACTAATCACACATAGAGTTAGAGGTCGACAATACAGATTGGTTGGGGATCGGGGTTCTTCTCGCTCACTAAATGCGCTCAGGCCCGACTACACAAACTTGGCCCTACAATGTAGATTTATGGCAGAGAACCCATGTCCAATAAAAGGAAAATGTTGTATTCCAAGTATTTAGGAAGTTGGATTCTTAGTCCGTTTCATTTCAATTTTTGGAATCAAAGCCCAACTAACGAATGTGTTCCACTATGGTCAAAACTTTCTGTTTAGGTCTCAACCTGTTCAAGTCTAAACTCATTCTAAGGTGTTGAATCTTATTAATATTTGATAACTATAACTCGATTTTAGACTGTGGTGGAAACATTTCTTCCAAGAAATCAAGAAATCAATGAAATTGATGTTTCCTCTGCTCCCCAGTCAAGTCCTTATGTTCCTTTTTGAGTAGATCTCATTCATCACCATGACATTGATCGATATTAAGCCCAAATTTTGGAAGCCAAAGTTACATAATATTTACACCAGTGAAACTTAAAATTTGAACACATACAAAATATGTAGAAAGCCCAAATTCAATTATTGCTTGAACAATGCATTTTACACAAAACTATACAATCTCCTCCTATGTTGCTAGAGCTATGTTCCTTCGCTTTTATCTCTCCACTTTCACCCAAAATCTTGAGCTATTTCTTGGTTCTATAATTCTCAATTCCTCCCAACTAACCACAACATCTAATTGCCCAAAACATAGATACATATATAATGGACACCTAAATCATAAAATGAGAGCTTGCATACCTGCAAGGCCTCTCATACGTCAGGAATTTTCTATTTTAGAACCTACCACAACAATCAAAATTACAATTGCCCCAACAAACAGGGACATATTGACACACTAAAAGACTTACACTTGTCCCTATAATAACTCCCTAACAATTTGATTAAGACTAATTACACTTAGAAAGGAACAAATGGGACCAAATTATTAACTAAACCAACTACCCATAACCTTGAAATGAAGACACTTGTCTCTTGTTTGATTGATGGGCCCTCACCTAGGTTTAGCATTAAGCAACCAAGAAAATCCCTACACTACTAGCCCTTTCGGCATCAACCTGCGAAGCGCGGACTGAAGTCTTACCCAAAGCAGTATGGAGGGATGCAGCAACCAAGTTTCCACACCCTGATATGGTTGTGATGTCGGTTATTTTCCCTAAACTTCCTTCACGCAGATCGATAAGCCCTTTAGGGCTTATCAAATTACTTCTCTTATTCGTCCTCAAAGCCTGCACGAAACTCTCTGGTTGTCCTTTGTGGGCCCTAACTAGATAGATCAGGCACTTACACAACCCTGTAATTACTCTTACTTTTGTATCTACCTAGATTCACTTAAGTATTGGTTACTTCAACATGCATTTATTTTTATCTTCGCATAAACATATATATCTACTTGTGTTCATTTAAAATAGAGAAACATATAGATTCCCGCATAAAAGTAGCATTAAAACATAAACCCAATATTCAACATAACATAATCACATGCAATGAACAAAATTAAGATACACAGGTAATTTCAAAATACTCCTCTTTATTATTGATTCAAATATCCAGTACAGACTCTTACTACCTTGCGCACACAACTGCAGGGGTTCACGCACTCAAGTCTGGACTTCTATCCTAGGCCCGTGTGCACTTAGCTGCAGAGCCTCTTCCTACGCTAAGGCACTTTTCTCTTAGCTCTCATAGACCCATTACATTCATTAACATCAAGTATCAAGTATCAACTGAACTATATCCCTTAGAATCTTCTAAGATTCCATTTTTTATACATTCCCATGGTCCGCGGACCATGGGTAGATCTCTAAAGCTGACATGCTTTTACACAAAATAAGGGTGGAATAAATTTATTAACTTTTGACATCTCCACGCTCCGTGGCCAAAAAATGTAGAGACTTTACATTCCTTTACATAAAACTTGGGCTTTTAGCCCCAAAACTTGGGCTTTTAACCCTAAAATTGACCCTAGGGGACCCATTCCCAACATCTCTACACAGAGATTTTACAAATATGAGGGAATTATGAAATCCATAAAATAATTTCATGGTTTTTTCTTGAGTCTAAGGAAAAATAATTTTATAGGGGATGATACTCATGGATCATACTACCCAGGTGAAGAAATGAGATGACCTCCTAGTCATATATCTTCAATTATAGAAGCCTATTGGATCCCAAATGAAATGTTTTTGTTGTGCACATGTTAGGTTGTATTTCCACTTCAATCTTCTAGGATCACATTTCTGTCTTTGCTTACATGCGAGTCTCTTTCTCCAATGTTCTTTGTTAACCATCTATATTTGATTGTGGTTGATCTGGCTCCACTTGGGAATATTTTTCTTTAACTTTTCCCTTCTCATTTTTTTGGCTATTGACAGTTGCGTCTTTGAATTGGACATTTTTCCTCCTCACAAGACAAATTACACTCATACCAAGGTTAGCATTGGGGTTTAAGGCATTTGAAATACAACTCCATAAATTCTTTATCTATACCTTTTTCCTCCACCATTCTTATCATTTTCTACCTCCATCTCAGATGGCCTTGTGCATCAATATCCAGTTCCTCATCTTGCTTATTTATAGTAGTTATAATGCATGACTCATTAGCTACTTCCATTTCCCATATGTCCACTAGCTTAGGTGGAACTCTTTCATCTTCAAAGATAGTCATCTCCTTGCTTGGTGTGCAAGAATGAATCTAGTTCTTTACGTGTTTCTAAGGCTTTGAACCTTTCCAACTACTTCTTGCACTCAAACTACCTTAAATTACATTTTGAAATTCCCTACCTTCTCAAATAAACCCTTTTCCTTCACTTCTTTTTGGTCTTGAAATAATTTGTTTGTATGAAAAAACTTTACATTCATTGTAACTCTCCTTTTTCTTAAGAATTTTTTGTCTAAGAGTTGTAAAAATTCTTACTCTTTCATTCCAAGTCTCATATTGCTGAAGAAATTTCTTTCTCTTCATATTCATGGAAAAATATGTACATCTACTTAGTTTGCGCAATCCAAAATTTTATCAATTGGCCTCTCTCCTTTAACTTTTCCGAATTGAAAAAAAATAAAATTGTATTCCTTATGATTAGATACTACTGATCATTTTCATCAATCCTTCCATGGTTCTTAATCATCTTCTCCTCTGCACTAGTATCCATAATTGTATCAATGTAGCTATGCATTAGCAATTTTAGAATTCTACAATTTGAATTACCTTAGATCCAGATAACTTTCTTTATGTCTTCACTCCTTTAGGGTTTCTTCTAGCCATCATTGACATTTTATTATTCTTGTTCCTCTATTGTATTTATTCAATTACCTAGATGCTTGCAAATCTATAGGGAATCATTGTTTTCATCAAACCGGGAGTTATACTAATCACCCACACATTTCTCCCATCACATCTTTTGTGCCCTTGAAGAATTTTCTTCCACTCGACTATCAACCCCTCAGTAATAAATTGCATGAGAGTTAAAATATCTCTTTTGCACTTTCTCTCTGGGGTATATCGTTTCCATGTCCAACCTTCCACTAGTTTTATGGAAGGTTGTCCATTGTTATTTATAGAATTATAAATTCTAGTTACACCTGCACATATAATAGGCATATTATACAAAATAGTCTCTTCCAGACATTGATTGGGCTCATTATTAATTACTAATATATTTCATCCTTCTCTCAAGCTATTATTGGAAATTATATAGTTTTTAATTCCATCATGCATATAGGCTCCTCCTTGAACACTTTTCGCATCCCCGACAAGCTCCTGAATGACACTCTTGTCATTATTCAATAGAACAATTGTTAACTCTACATAATCCTTCTCAAGATTGTTCTCACCCATGCCTTGGTTTTCTCTTTCTTGAGGTACTTCTATGCACCCCTCTTTTGGATCCTCTTCATAATCTAGTCTGTTTATTTTCATGGCTTTACGATACAATGAGGTACCCTCCTCCTTTATGAAAAAATCTAGGTTGTCTTTGCATCCTTTATTTATTTTAACCTCCCTTGGATTATTCAAAATTCATTGAACTGATATTTTCTTGTCAAATACTCCTCCACCATATTCACATTGATCCAGTTTACGTATTTGAAAAAAATGTGGTTTCCTTTCTTTTCCCAATTTCCATAGGTATTTAACCCATGACAAAAAATAAATTAAAAAACCATGCATAAAACATTCACTAAGGGAAGACAAAACCAATCAAATATACCTCTAGGTGTACTCTTCCTCTTGCATACTTGAAGAGACTTGACCTTATATCCTTCTTCCACGCTGTCTTCATGAGCTAACTCTGCATCCCCTTCATTTGTGACAATTCTTCGAGAATGCCCATATTTTGAATTAGTTTGTCCCACTATTCTTCATTAGTGTAACCTAGATTCTCCCAAGGTTATGGATCCTCCATAAATTCTAGCCCATATTTAGGTTCATGACACTTTTCTTGTGAATTCAAACTCATGCAATCAATCATATAGAAATATTTTATTTCTTCCTCCTCATATGATGTTATTGACATCCTCTCTTTGTGAGTCATCACTTCCCCATCATCATAATTCTCTCCTAGGTTTGATCCTTGCTCTGGCTCACAAGAGTGGCCATTTTTTCCTTCATACTCAGTCCATCTGAGTTCATTCACCTTCAATGAAGTATCTAAACTATGCTTCAACCTATTTTCCAACATAGGCCATTTCACTTTCTTCTTCCTTAACACCCAACCTTTTTTGTAGGCTTCTTCCCTCTCTTCTAGTATCTGTAACAATATCTTGATTCTCTCCTTTAAATCAACCATTTCATGGTCAAATTACTCTTGACTCATTCTTATCCCTATGACATTCATTTTGGTAGTTTTCTCCTCTTCACTATGGCTTGGAATTTTCCTTCTTTATGACTGACAATGGTCATCTTCATCTCTCTCTACATGAGTTTATCCTTGCCCATTATGAGTTTCCAACAAACCTCCACAAGAAACCTCACCAAGTGCTCTCCACCAAGACAACCTTTTTGTATCACAATCCTCCTTCTTTGGGGACTTTTGAGCCTCCCTACTCTCTTGGTTGTTGCTTCTATATTCACCCCTCTTGGAAATTCTACCAACAATCATAGTTGTGGAATTCCCTTTGATAACTTCTACCCAACTGTAGCTAGAACTTGTCCTCCTCTCTTTTCCAACCTTAGTTGGAATATCACTTTATTTATGTAGCCTCTCCACTACAGGTGCTTTTCGACATTCCTCTACCTTTATTCTATTATCTGATTCAAGTCCTTATGATCAACTACTTGTTAAGGTCCTTCTATTTCTGTGATATATATACCTCAAATCCCTTCACTTGGTTGGGATTTATTCCTTTTATTCTATTCCTTTCCCTTGTTCAAATATCTTCTTCTATGCTATGTTCTAAGATTTATTCCTTAATATTGAATACTCTTCTCAGACATTTCTCCCATCAACGGTCTTGTGTAGTTTAAGACTTCCTTGGTGACCTCCACGAGCAACTTCTCCCGCTTCTTTTTCAACTTCTCTCTATTTTTGCCTTTGTGTTCTAGAAAATTCTTTCTTTTGCCTCAAACCAACTCCTATGTTATGGTTAAATTTCATGTGACTCCACCTTCTCCATTGAACTCTTGTCTTAAGAATTTCTTGTTCAAAAGGATTTTAAGATCTGTGCTCTGATACCACTTGACACAATGGAGGATGGTGGTTCCCCTTTACTTTCTTGTAGTTTACCCATCCAAAAATGTTTTATTTGTTGACTTGAACTAGGTCCTTGAATGCACCTTCCAGGTCCACAAGAGTTGGAGGTTGGTACTTCGAGTTGGTCGGGGTTTGGGTTCTTCATGCTCACTAAACGTGTTCACACATGACAACACCAACCTAGCACCACAATGTAGATCTAGGACAATGAACTCATTTCTAATGGACGAAAAACATTCTATTCTAAGTATTCAAGTCATCAAGAAGTCAATCCCTTTCATTTTAATTTTGGGCGGAAAAGTCCGAATAACAAATGAGTTCTGCTATGGTTAGAGTTCACTCTCTAGTTCAACGGTCAACCTATTCTAGTTCAAACTCAGTCTAAGGTGTCAACTCTTATTCAGGTCTAAATATAACTAAGTTTTGTACTATAGTGGAAATGATTCTTCCAAGCAATCACAACTTAAAAAGAATTTGTCTAGGCACTGCTCCCTAGTCGATTCCTTATGTTCCTTGTTGAGGGGATCTTGTTTATCATAATGGTATCAAGTGATATCGAGCCCATGTATCGCAATCCAGAGTTACAAAATATTTACACCAATGGAACCCAGAAATTGAACACACACAAATGATGTACGAAGCCGAAATTCAAATATTACTTGAAAAATGCATTTTACATAGAACTGGACAATCTCTTCCTAAGTTTCTAAAGCTTTGTTCCTTCACTTTGAATTATCCTTTTTGGCCCAAAATCCTGAGTTATCTCTTGGTTCTCTAATTCTCAATTCCTCTTGATGAAAAACAACAACTAATTACATAAAAAAATAAATTACATATACAATGGAAATCTAAATTAGATAATGAGAGATTGCCTGCTAGTAAGTCCTACCAAATTCCATGCATTATTTATTCTAGAACTTACCATATCAATCAAAATTATAGTTTCCCAACAATGAGGGACACATAGACACACTGAAAGGCTTACACCTGTCCCTATACTGACTGTAACCTAACAATTTGATGAAGACTAGTTACACTTAGAAATGCCTAAATGGGACCAAATCATCAACTAAACCAACCACACATAACCTTGGAATCAAGACACGTCTCTCTACATTAATATTTTACAAATATGAGGGAAATATGGTATCCATCGGAGATTTACATGATTATTTCTCGAGTATAAGGAAAATTAATTTGTAGGGATTGATGCTCCTGCATTATGTATTATTTGATATGTGGACAAAGCCTCACACCATAAGGTATAAACCTCACCAACCACTAAGCATAAATATTGTATATATGTTAGCCATTGAACATAAATAAATAACTTACATTTTAAGAACTATTAATATCATTGCCCGCACATATGTTTTTAAAATTTAATAAGGGAATAAAGAATTAAGTAATTAGAATAAACACACATCTTAGTTGAGTCCGACTGAAAATGAAAATGACATATATTTTAAAAATATTTTTGAGTCATACCAAGACAGCTAAAATATTCGAGTGCTTGAATGATGGAATCGCTTGTCCAATGGCAATAAACTTATAATTATTCTATTAAACGTTTAAATTATTTATGATAATCTTCTTCTCTTATTGTGAGCTTTTTTCAATCACTTGTGCATTCATGTCTCTTATGTATGATCTGTTATAATAATATATAAATATAATTCAGGTATGAAGATTATTAGTTTTTGTATTAGTTGCAATAGGAAAAGGACAATGTTGAATCTAGAGAGACCATCAAATCATCATTGTGTTTTGGATTTGATATCACATTAACATAACCACATTAGTAAATGTGTTTGATATACACCAAAGGCTTCATTTTCCATCATTTATATGTCAATCAACTTTTATCACTACAAAGAAAATACCTGTTAGCGGAGGTTATAACGAACATTTTTTGTGTTATAAAATTGGCAAAAATTGTCTTAAAAACATCCGCTAAAACATCTATTTGTGGGAACAAATGTTTTAGTGTAGATTATAACAAAACTTCATCACAACTGAGAAAATTAGGGTCTCTGAAGATTTTAGAAAAAAAGTTCGGTGTGAGTTATGGAACAAGTATCCCCAATGCACTACTTATAGAAATGCATCGGGCTTCACACAAAAGCACCAAGGTGATTAATTAAAAGAGAATTGACACCTGAAATGTATTCCACCCTAGTGCTTACAAAGAAAAACCCCTAGTGCATTCGACTCAAAGAGCACCAGATCTGGAAATGTATATTACATTGGTGCTTATATAAAAAATTCCTCGATCATTCTTTGGTGAAGGAATAGCTCTGGGGCATACAAAAAATAATTGCAGTATTGGTGCTTTCTCTTAAACAATAGCCATTGACATGTCTTGTTTGTATAAATGCATCAGTACATTTGTTAAATAGATGTGTTGGTGCTATTTATTTTAATTGTGCATCAACAATGGAAACAATATATTGTATAACAAGGGGGTGTTAGTTCTATGAAAGCACTGGTGGGTTAAGAGTTACAATGCACTAGGGAATTAATTAAAAACAATACCGCTGCTTAAAGGCTTGAAATCTCCAGTGTTGTCGTTTTCTGTAAAGCACCAGTTATGCTAAAAGATGACGTCACGGTACTTTTATTTAAAGTAGATCACTGATGCATTTTTATGTTATGGATGCACTGATGTTTTTGTATGATATTTTCTCTTTTTTTGAGACATTGACCTGTGACAGTGCAATTATTGTAATTTTTTAAATCTTTCATTCATTGAAAATTGACATGTATGTTATAACAATATTCATATAAATTAATATTTTATTAGTGAATTTGTATAAGATGTTTGCATTAATTTGTTATATTATTAGATTTCACATCTCTTATTATAATATTTAATCATCCATATATTTCATTAGCGATATAACATTTCACAGTGACATTGGATACCACAATAGAATAAATCAAAATGTATTTTATTATATATCAATAAGATGCTCTTTGTCATACAAAATGGGATTGTTATTGGTAACCCTTTGTCTTTGAATTGGGACACTATGTCCATGATTACATTAAACAAAATGTCCTATTTTCACAGACAACTATTTCAAAAAATACAACAGGTTTCATTGATATCCAAATAAATCATCATTCTTCACTAGAATTGTTGTTAGTGCTCGAGCTACTTCCATGACTTGGGTTATTTGGAGGAACATTTTGTTGATTGCATCGACTGTTTTCATGTTTTTGATATTTTTCCATCTGTAAACATAAAAATAAAGTGTAATGATTGTATCTACATTGGTGAGAGTAATGAAAATTGAAATAAATAATATACATCAATGCAAATCAAATAACAATGTACCAAAGAAATAAGTGACTCATAAACTATGCACATGCTGTCAAAATCAAGTCTTATGCCTTGTTACAGCAAGTCGTCTACTAGTGTAGTTCCATACTTTGTTTCCTGTATGTTTTAAACACGATTATAAATCATAGATTTAATAAAAAGGATTTTTTTGTTTTATTAATTATAAACTCAGAGAAGTAAAAAAACATAGATACTTACAAATTCCAAAATTAATTTTTGATATGCCGACATATACTCACATCCCTTTTTTTAACCCAGTGTTAATCAATTCTTCTTATGGAACTCTTCTTTGTATGTTAGCGCCTATTTGAAGACATTCAAGGATGGTTATTGTAAAATAACTTAAAATATACAAAAATGAAACCTTGAGTTGTTATAAGGAAATATTAACAATTAATCACAAAATTTGAAATCAACCTTTTTCTTCCTTTTCGTCCTGTTTTATGTGATAAATGAGCTCCATCTTGTTTTCTTTATGTACGAGAACACTTGAAAATTAATATTTAATACTAAATACTTTTTTATATGTATGAATTCAATCACGATTACATAAATTTGAAGCATGATTTTATTGAGATGGCTCCTCTTGTGATGAAATTATGTCCATTTGTTTGTCCATCACCTTATACACTTTTTTGGACATTTGTATTGGCATGTTTTACATATCAGTGTGTTGATCATTTCGGATTTTCACAATCTTCCTGAAAAAGATAATAAAATATTTTTATAATGATATATGAAGACTAAATATAAAAAAATCGATATTAATAAATTAATCGTTTGTAGTAATATATACACATAATTCTAGAAAATCATTTTATACAAATAGGAATATTACCTTTTGAATTATTATTTTTTGTTGTTCTATGTTTCTTCCATTGCAAGTATGAGATGTCTCATTAACCATTGTTCTTAGAATCATTGCATTGATTTTTTTATTGTAAGGGGAATGTATGTTTACACGTTCGTTCCACTAGATCCCTCATAGTTCTATAAACCCCCCCCCTTTCTTACCTCCAACACCACCTAGATGAGCTAAGGATGATTCATCGTCATTTACATGTTCATAATGTTTCTTTTCTTAAAATGACATCAATTTCCTTCGTTGTGGGCCTCCTTGACAAATAAAAACATATAATGAATTAATATATTGTTTGAAAACATATTATTAATTTCTAAGTATATTATTAATGAAAAATAACTTCAACAAAAAAATCATATTGAATAGTATTTTTTCATTCACGTAATTCATCATTCATAATTTTTTCTATGAGGATTTTATGCTCTTCTGCACTTAGATTATAAATAATCTTATCGACCTTATTCATTTTGTGGCTTTTAATGACACACACTAACTAATACATTTTATTTAAACTTACATATAGTTCAAACATATTAATTTTGTAAATCATTTACAAAGAACCTGCCTTCTCTGATATTTGTGATGTGTTGTCATTGTGTCAATCAACAATTTTGTAACTTAAGACCTTATGAGACATTATTTATCAATATACAACCTGTACCATTCAATAAAAAATCCATTAGATATATTTTTCAAATAAATCAAATAATTTTCAGCCAAATAAAAGCTCTGCTCCCTGGTGCACTTATCTGAACAAATGCATTGATGCGTTTATAAGATTAAATGAACTAGGCATTTAATTATTCAACATCATCATGTAAAATAAATTTTAAATTAAGATATTATGATTTGTAAGGATAAATGCACCATGCTCATTTAACGATGTTATTATGAACAAGGGTGCTGGTTCGTTATATTACAATAGGAGCAACGATGAATAGATTAAAAAGAAATCGAAAGTATTATAGTATACTGGTGCATTGTATTACTCCGGTACCCTCGACATGTTATATTATAGAGGGTACAATGTGAAACATATAGCCATTTTTTAAACAAAAGGAGAGGGTTGACAGTTCAATTTGTAAGGCTACACATAATAGAATGATTTAATAGTGCTATTAAGAACACACATGCTGGTATATTATATTACACTTGGAGCAATGACGAAGATATTGGAAAAAATCCAAAGTGCTATAATATACTGGTTTTTTTTGTTACTTAAGTAGCCTGGGTGCGTTATATTACATAGGGTGTACTGTGAATAGCCATTTTTTAAAAAACCAGAGAGGGATGACAGTGTTATTTGTAAGGATCAATGCACCACAATGATTTAATTGTGCTATTAGGACCAGGAACTTCGGTGCATTATATTACGCTAGTACCAATGATGAACAAACTAGACATGATCAAAAGTCTTATAATTTACCGATGCGTTGTGTTACTCAGGTATCATTGATGCATTATGTTACAGATGGTGCACTACAGAACATATAGTCCTTTAAAGAAAAAACACCCTATATATAGTAAGTACAGAAACCCATTAAATGTAAAATTCCTAAATTGAAAAACCTTAATTATGAAGTGGTAGAGAAAGTTAAGAACTAATGTGAACTTTTACACGAAGAGGCAAGGGTTTAACGTAAGTATTGAATTTTTGTGGGTTTTTTTTTTAGTTTTAATTAAATTTAAATAGGATAATAGATCGTAAATAATAAAGTAATTTATAATATTTTAATATAAAGGGTTTAAATTTTTATTTAATTTATTTATTTACTTTTCTGAATTGTGAATAAATCTAACAAAAATTGTAAAATATTTTAATAGTATAATTTAACATTCTTTCTGTACATGATTTTGAGTTAATCACCATACCTTTAAACTTATGATATTTTGATGGATCCAAAATATTTTGCAACTCTAATCTAATGTTCACTTCCCATTCAACTGTCTTTTAATTAAACCCTAACATAAATTGTAATTTTTTTTATTAGTAAAATAAACAATAAAACATAAAACTTACTATGCAGGTTTTTGAGTGAATCACCACACCTTTAAGATTCTGATCTTCTGAGTAGTTATGCTTCTCCAAAGTATTCTGTTGCAGTTGAACAACGATCCTTGGATATCTCTCTTGCAAATCACTCCCTTGAAATTTTGGGTAAAATAATGAAATGGTGAATAAAGTTTTACTATTTAAATGACTTTATGAAATTAGATTTCAAAAAATTAACTGCCGCTCAATTTTGAATTTTAAAAAGAGGAAACAAATAATTCTTTTTTTATTCCATTTCTCTATACATCATTGCATTGGATAGTCAAGCACACTGGTGCATTTATATAAAAAGCATATGGACATTTCTGGGGTGCCATATTTTTTCAATGCACCAACATGATTATTTTCCATTTTTGAAATTCCAAAATGGTGCAATTACCTTTTTAATGGAACAATGCAATTCTATATTTGAAAGAGAACTTAGATGGTTGAATTCTTTTTTATTTTCTAAATTTTGGAAATAGTTGCGTACCAGTGATGTTTTTTATTTAAGCATAGTGGTGTGTTTTTATGTAAAAGAAAAGTGATATGATAACTTATTATATATTTTTTTGGAATGTTGGAAACCGGTGTGAGTATTATTTCAATTCCCTGATGCTCTTATTATTTAAACAAACAGGTGTAGTTTATTTTGACTAGTGCACTGGTGGGGTATAAAATCTATCTAAATATTTTTTTCACATAAAATGGCATATTAATCTCAAATTATCCTTTAAGACACATCCACATGAATAACAGTAGTTCATAGTATACATTTTCCATTTAAAGTCACATTATTATTGAAAGAAGTTTTCAAAATTATATTGAAATTCATATTGTGGTTACATGGTCCTCAAGATTAATTTCATATATTCACACAAAAATTTATTTCTGATTTTTCTCAAAAACAGGAAAAAAATCTCAATAATATGAAATAGCTGATTCTTCAAATTCAAACTCATTCCATATTTTTTATCAAAGTCTTGCGTGGAGTTCTCCTTTTCCATCTTGAGCAAGTTCAAATTTTATTTATATTTTAGTTACCTAATTGAATTTGTTTATTTTAATCAATGTTAGTTTGAATAAAAATGTATGCAATTTTTTTTGCAAGATCTAGATTCAGAATCAAGATTAGGTGCATAAAATATTACTCCATATTATTTTAAAAAATAGCCGTAGCTCTTATTAGGAGTAGCATATCGTAAGTAGTTGGTAGATGAAAATGGACAAGCTCTTCACCTTCCCAATTGGAACATGACATCTTCTAGCTGCAATCTTGGATCAATGATGATAATAATTGTTTGGTATATTGAAATTTCAACAAACTAATTGCGTTGACATGCTTACTAATATCATTGATATAGAACTAATGATGTTCAATATTTTTGAAATTAGGATTCTAGTGATAATGAATGACCCACCTACCATCTTCCGGTGCACCCTACTACAACGTAAAATGAGAGAAGTTTGCAGTAAGAGAAAGACTCAGAGACGAAGCATACAAATAATGGTTGAATCAACCACCTATTTAAATACCACTATGTACATATTCACCAATTAGGAATGACTACAGCATTAGTAGTTATTCATCACATTTTGGCAATGGAGGCAATCAAATAGACGTTGGTATGGATGATTACTTATGGGATACGACTGTCATGAAGGCAATGTTTTTAGATGAATTCTAGAATGATGAGCTAGGGGATGATTCTCATAACACTTATACCTTATTCAAAAGCCTGAAATGTGCTTCCGCTACCCCTCTATTTGGACTTGACAGCAAGTCAAAGTCTACTCATATGAGGATAATGATGTTGTTGTACAACGCGACAACAAAGTTAGGCATGTTGAATGCATGTTTCTCGGGAATATTGAGGTAATTGACTTGTATGATCAATGAAGTTCCTTATATTTTGTCAAACAATAAAATTTAAAAATGGTCAATTTTATGAATGTTAAATATTGACATTGTGTAATTATATTCCCAACCAACTGCATGATATTCAAAGATAATGCTCTTTTGAGTGATAATGTCTCATCGAGTAGTTGCAAGGAGGAGAAAAAGTTGTTGAAAATGTTGGGTGTTGAGTACATATCATATCATGCATGTCTGAATGATTGTATTCTATATAGAGGAGAATATGTATACAAACAGATATGTCCGAAATGTGGGCATGATAGGTATCATAATTAAAAAAATGGGAAAATCATATGGTCCTCCTCATAATATATTGATGCACATGCCTCGAATCCCAAGGTTTCAAACACGCTTTCGTTGCAAATAATTAGCTATGTTACCAGAATGACATGTCTCGCACAGAAGTGATTCAGGAGTTATTGATCTGAATGCTAGGCATACTTGTTAATTCTATGAAAGCTCCATCATCAATATTAAAAATTTGTTTAGGATAGTCTCAAATTAACAAAAATGTGAGGAATTATGTGTCAAGTGTTGAGTGTCTTTTATGAGAAATTTATGATGTTAATTAGTTGTTTAAATCACATGTACAACAAATAAATTGAACGGAAGTAAAACACAACAACTCATAACACAGAGATGATAAAGGAGTTCACCCCTCTTGGGCTACATCTCCTTGGACCTGCTTCAATGGTTAGACCCTCTTTGGATTAATGGTTGATTCTCTGATTACATGCACCTGCAGTGCTCCAATGGATTTGAAACCTACTCCATTGGATTCAGAAGACCCAAAAGCCCCAAAAATGACTATCCATATTTTTCAATTAGAGTTTAGCTGATCGAGGCTTGACCTCCTCTCCTAGTGTCCTCAGGTTTCCTTAAACTTCAATGTAGCAAAATCACATACATAAGTGCCTTTCTACCTCTAAAACCTATTCCATTGTGTTCAAAGCATCCAAATCATCTAGTAATCACTCTTTCCAAGCCAAAATTTGTCGAAATATGCAAAATTTATGGTCTCTTCAGTTTTCCCTAGGAAAACTCCACCAAATCTAGAGAAATTCCAGTTAACCCCACCAAACTTGGAGCAGTGCCAAATTTGTCAGGCCTGCTAAAACCATCGCCAACTAAATACATAATTAATTAGGGGGTAAGCATGATTTGATTAGCGCTAATCCCCACTTAGTGCGTTAAATGCATGGTTAGTATTAGCGCTAGCCTCCGATTACGAAGTTGGTCACATTCGGAGGGGGCTGGCCCGCGGGGCTGGCCATCTCTTTCCCCAACCACCACATTTTATCCCTTTAAATGAAAACCACACTCCATATATGTTAATTAACACCATTGAGTCATAGCGGTAAGTTGTGGGGCTTGTGTAGGCAAGGTTGTAGTTTAGACTCTGTTGGCCTCTGAAATAATTTTACCCAACCTTTGAGAGTGCATGTGGTGGCCTTTGGGCTTGCCACATGTCGGCCTCTCATTAGTCCACCTCAAATGCATTTGACCAATAATATGCCGACACTTGTCACAATTTGATTGAGCCACTTGTGGGAATATTCCAAGGAATATTCTTTAGAATATTATGTTTCTAACTAGGCTATACAGATGCCTAGTCAGTGTCCTACTCAACCCTGTGCCGAGAATTTTTCCTGTTTAACAAAGTAAACAAAAGTATCTATCTCTCTCATACGAGCTCCGTTTTGAGGGGAATGAGTTGCGTTGGGATCATATCACTGAGATGGACGTGGTCATTCAGGTTTTGAGTGATTCTGATCACTTTGATTTTGAGCAAATGTTTTCCCCTAATCCAGATTCCAATCACTCCTTCCCACTGACAAGCTTTTGGACCCACAAAATCTGGTTATCTGATGAGAGCTGAATACTCTTCTCCTTCCCAAATTCTATCAATTGATTCTACATGGAAAAAGGTCCATGACAGCCACTTAGGTTCACTGACATGCCTTGCCCTGCAAATGGCTTCGTAGTTCAACCAGTGAGCTCCTTTTGCTGCTGATCCAATCTAACACTTGCTAGCTGCTTACTGATTAAACAGCTTGCTATACCAAATTTATCCCTTGGGGCTTGGAAAGCTGACTGATAGCCTTCCCACTAAGAATCATGTTCCTCCTTTGCAACACATGCATTCAATGCAAGCTTCTCCTTGGAAACCACTTTTCCAAAGTTAACCCATTTGAGTGAACTACAACAATCAGTTCCAATATCAGTAATAACAAGACAATAAATAACCATTCTTTTACCTCCAAGGCTCCAAATTCCACATCTAGAAGAATGCATTTGCTATCTCTTTCACTTCTTAGCGTCAACACATAAAATGGTGTATAATGGCTGCAATTTGTTTTTGCATTTTTCTTCCAATTTTACTTCTTGATTCCATCATCCTCTAGTATTAACATGTTGCTCATGTCATGATTTGAGAATGAAGGCTAATCATGAGCCTCTTTCTCAAGCGTGGACCTTCCAAAATCCTATGACATCTTGTCACAAGAAACACCATTAACCTTGAAAAACACTCATGCAATAATATAACTTGACGACCTCTTCCTTTTTATTCTTCATAGCAACAAATGTCACATCATGTGAACATCACCATATAGTCTTACATATTTTTGTATAAACCATCGACTAAACACAAGTCGACAAAACATGCTTCTTCAAACAACTGATTTTCAAGTCAAGCAAAAGCATGTACAACAACTTGACGATTTACAGCAAGAATTTCGCATTGTCATGAAACAATTTGTCACATATCCCTTTCATCTTGGGAGATAAAATCAACTCTTCCAATTCGATATAACATACATGTAACAATCAATCAACCACAAAAGCCGACACTCATGCATGTGAAAATGATCAACATTCTCAAGTTGATAACATACATGTTAACAAAGCAATCAACCAACACAAGTCAATCACTCATGCATGTTGAAGCATAATGAAACTATAAAAAATTCCACTGTTCACACACACAAACTGTTTTGCATGTATGGTAATTATAAACTCTCTTACAAGTTCAATCACAAGTAAAAGAATCCCATTGGTATGTATGAGTACGTAAAGAGATGAAATGACCAAATTTGCTGCAATAAAGTGAGTCAACATACTCCACTTTCGAACACCTTCCTAGCGTAAACATGCAAGTTCAAGAATGCAACCTGCATGTAAATTTGTAGTTGCAAATTTCCATCTTTCCTGCATCTAAGTGAGTCAACATAACTCTATTTTTCCAACATATTTCTTCATGCAATGTGCAACATACTTTTGGGAGAAAATAAATGCATCCAAATAACAAGGAAATGCATCAATAAGACAAGATTTACATCAATTATCAAAATAAATGCAAGGCCTTAATTGGTTAAGAAATATAACCATCTCTTTCCAAACCATTTCATTGGCGCTTCTTTTAGTTGCACTTCATCATGTGTATCATCCTGATCCACATCAATTATAGAATCCTCTTTTCCATTCTTTCCAAAATCTCTCTCCAACTTCTTCAAATGTCATGGATGACTTGTTGGATGCAAAGTCCAATACTTGTCTACAATATGACCTTGCTTATGGCAATTAGTGCAAAATAATTGTATCTTCTTTTCAACATGGTTTCCATTATCCAAAGGACCTTTGGATTTATGTCTCTTTTATTTTGAAAGTTTCCTATGTATGGCTATCCTCTTCCAACACCTCAAAATAGTATGGTTATTCAAACCACAAAAGGAACATGTAAATTTTCTCCAAATCTTATGTTAATCTTTACCATGTTTATCATAATCAAAAGAAACTTGATTAAAGGAAGATTTATACCTTGCACATTCAACTTTGTTGCCTTCTTGAAGAGGCAAATTTGATGAGGTAGTGGATCTCTTCAGAATACAAACAACGGTTTCAATGACTTTAGAGATTTCAACATCTTCTTGTTTGCCATTTTCACTAGTTGCATGCTTAAGAGCATCTTCTTGCAAAGTGGATATAAAACTTTTGCATTCCTCATGAATACAAACTTCACAAGCTTGAGGTGATGTACATGTAATGAAAGTCCTTCTTAGAACACCTTCATGTGCCTCTTTGGCTTTGGAGCATTCTCCATCATGTTTTCCATAACCAAGACCCAAATACCTATGCCTTTTCTCAACAACAATTGGGTCAACTATGCCTTGTGCATGTTTTCCTAACCCTTTACTTTCATAGTCCGTCCTCATCAATAATTTGGACCCTCTTCCTCTAATGTGTCTTTCACAACCAAAAAAGCATTCATTTTGAGAGGAAATTTAAGATAAACATGAATTGCATACCTCATTTTCATGCACATATTTAGCTAGGGTTTCGTTGGCATCATGGAGTTGAATCTCTATCTCATGCATCTTTTGAAGAAGCTCTTTCTTCTCCTCCTTCATGGCCATCTTTTGAAGAATCTCTTGCTTCTCCTCCTTCATGGCCATCAACTCCTTGTGTTTTACTTCTCTTCAATTTACTTGTTGTATATGTCTTTTAAACAGCTAATTAACCTCATAAATTTCTCATAAAAGACACTCAAAACTTGACACATAATTCCTCACATTTTGTTTAATTTGAGACGATCTTAAGCACATTTTTAATACTAATGAGGGAGCTTGCAGAGCATTAACATGTTTTCCCAACATTATGATCAAGTTGGAATCAGAGAAAAGGTTTTTTTCTTGATTGCTTGAGTTTTGCACAAGGAGAATTTAACTGTGTGAAAGTTTATGTGTGTAAGCGGAAGAAGGGAGATGGTCTAAGATGCTTCTTTGTTGAAGAAATTTTGGAAGCTTTGCCAAGCTTTTTGATGCATTACAAGCCTGATGGAAGCTTCAACAAGTGATGTTTCTAATCCATCTTCTTATCAAGACTCTTTTATTTAGAGATGTTGCAAGAGCTTATCATCATGAGAGATATGGTGAAAGAGATGAATGATCTAGGCTTGACCTGCTCTCTTGGTGGTCCTACACTTCCTTAAACTTCAACATAGAAAAATCACATACAGAAGTGCCTTTCTGCCTTTGCAAATTGTTCCATTGTGTTCAAAGCATCCAAATAATCTAGGAATCACTCTTTCTAAGCGAAAATTGGTCGAAATAAGCAAAATTTATGGTCTCTCCATTTTTCCATAGGAAAACTCCACAAAATCTGTAGAAACTGGAGGTAATGTTGCCAAAATTGGAGCAGTGCAGGATTTTTCGGGCTTGCTAAGACTGTTGCCAACTAAATCCGCAATTAATTAGGGGATAAGCATGGGTTGATAAGCGATAATGCCCACTTAACGCATTAAATGTGTGGTTAGTGTTAGCGCTAGCCTGTGGTTACGAAGTTGGTCACATGCAGAGGGGGTTGACCCTCTCTTTCCGCAACCGCCACATTTTACCTCTTTAAATGAAAACCACACTCCATGTATGTTAAGTAACATTGTTGTGGCATCAGGGCAAGGCATGGGACTTATGTAGGTGAGGTCACAGGTTCAACTCTGCCAACCTCCCAAATAATTTTACCCCATCTTTGAGAGGGCATGTGGCAACCTCTGGGCTTGCCACATGTTAGCCTCTCATTATTCCACATCAAATGCACTTGACCAATAATATGCTGACACTTGTCATAATCTGATTGAGCCACCTGTGGGAATATTTTGGGAATATTCCAAGGAATATTATTTTTGCTGACTAGGTTGTATGAATGCCTAGTCAGCATCCCAATCAGCCCTGTACCCAAAATTTTCCCTATTTGACAAAGTGGAAAAAAGTCACTATCTTTCTAATACGAGCTCCATTTTGAGTGAAACAAGTTGTGTTGGGATCATATCACTGAGACAGACGCGGCCATTTAGTTTTTGAGTGATTTCGAGCACTTTGAGTTTCAAGTAATTTTTTGGCCCTATTCCAGATTCCGATCAGCTATGCAAATCCCAATAGATTCAATAGCCATGAAGCATATAGAGCATACCTTGCCTAAAACAATTCAAGGATGAATTATGAAATTTATGACACAGAATAGCCATGGATAGTGTCAACCAATATTCCCTCCAAAACATCAACTATTTTGTTTGGCCTATAGTAGTGAAGAATAACAATATCCCCCCATGGTTT
This sequence comes from Pinus taeda, assembly GCA_000404065.3. Lineage (NCBI taxonomy): Eukaryota > Viridiplantae > Streptophyta > Pinopsida > Pinales > Pinaceae > Pinus > Pinus taeda. The sequence continues at coordinate 42,462 of APFE030359976.1, read as the reverse complement.
TTCCATGAAGAATGAACATCTTATGTTGTATGTTATAGTCCATGGTAGACGACAAGTGAAGAATATGGATGTCTAGTTACAACCATTGGTAGATGAATTTAAGGAATTATGGGAAGGGACACATGTGTATGATGTATCAAGACCCATCACAACAAACATGAGTTTTACGTTGTATGGCATATGTACTTACACCATACATGATGATCCGAGCTTAGGAGTTTGCTTTGGTAGATTACATTCTTATTGAGTTTTTTAGTAACAACATTGTTTCACATATTAATTTAATTTGTTGGAATTGTTCATATCTTCATGGTCGCTAACATGTCGGTATGTATATAATAATTACATAGGTATTGTAATAAAAGGGTATCATGGATGTAAATGTTTTGGACCTTCTCTGAAGGCTATGTGGTCTAGCCACCTACAAAAGCCAGTGTATGACTACTCTAAGGTATTCCTCCGAGAAGAACACCCTTACATAAGAGAAACATCTTCTTTCAATGCTAAACCAAAGAGAACCTAAAGGCCGACAATATTGACACCAGATGGATGGATTAGAGAATATGAGATAGAGAAGGAGAAGGAGTTTTAAAAAAAGTTTGATTAAAATGGGGAGACATTGTTCGATGATCTTGATTTCTTCGACACCTATGTTTAGAAATTGCTCATTGGGATTAATAGGAAATCTGTCTTTTATGAGCTCTGATATTGGGAGCATATTAAGATTTCCCATTTACTAGATCCCATGCTTATATTTAAAAATGTTTCATTTTATTTATAAAATCACATATCAATGAAAGAAAGTGACACATTGGATGTTAAGAGAGATTTTATTTCTTCAAAAGCTAAAAAGAAATATTGGGCAAGACAAGAAACTAGAGGAGGGGTTGGCCCCACTTGGTATTTCAAATAAGGTGATACCCCATGGATTTTAAAGAAAGATGATATTTCTTTGGAAAATTAAGTTATAATGAGTGTGAGGATTCCTTATCTATATGGGTCTTCACTATGGTGCTACTTCACTATGGATGATTGTTTTTCAGGGTTGAAATTGCATGACTATTTGAACCTTCTAAGCGTATGTATGTCAAAAACATGATTTTTATTTTAATTTTTTTATTTTATTTTTATGTAATAGGATATTTTATAATTAATTTTTGTATAATGTACTATTTACTATGCAGTGTCATTATCCTCTTCTCATGTCTGGGTCTTTGATCCATGACTTCCCCCAAAACCAATGACGTGTCATATCTAAATTATCTGCATTTGTATGTTGGATCACATCAAAGGATATTCATATGGCTAGCATTCCACTGTGGCATCAACATATAGCTGAGATTGTTTGTATGTTTGAGAAGGAACTACTAGCAAGTTTCATTGACTTGCAGGTTCTTCTTCTAATTCACCTAGTAGATGATGTTGAATTAGTTTGTGTTGGTTCTTGTCATTGGATGCTTTCCTTAGAGAGGTACATGTAGAAATTGAAAGGTTTTGTTTGAGAAAGGGAAAGTACTGATGGGTCTATGGGAGAGGGGTATTTATCATATGAGTCTTTAGATTATGCCAGTGAGTACATCATGAAGATTAACAGCACACTAGGTGCAACGATTTGGGGTGCCGAAAGGTATGAAGACAAAATAGAAAGGGAACTTATTGAAACGAATGGAAAGAGGCACATGATAAAGAGTAAGTGTAGGCTTATTATTTCTCAAATTACTACACAATAACTATTCACACTGAACTTCATATTATTATATATTTTGATCTACTATATATATGTCGGTTTGATTTCATCAACAAATTTAGAAATTGAAGCCATTAGCAAATTCATTCTTTAGAATATGGAAGCAACACAACCATGGGTCGCATTGTACAAAGAGAAGACGAGGAAATGGGATAGTGAAAGGAAAGAACTCAAATAGTTGAATGGTAGAAGAGTGCCTTATCTTGATCATTTAAAAGAAAATATGCCAATGACTTGCCCTAGCATTTGGGTTGTCGATCAAGACATAGAGAAATACAATGCATTCGGTTGTTACCTGGTGCTGAGAGGATGCGCTAAACATAGGATGGGTTAGCAACTCAGTAATTTAATAAATTTATGTACAATTTTAACTTCAACTTCACTTTGAATTGTAACAAAAAATATTATATATATATATAAATATATAAAATATAAACATATAAATTAATATATATATATATTATATTATATATTTATAATATAGATATATTGGATATTTTTATTATGTTCGGGTTATTAGACACATGACAGTGTGATTTTTTCACTTTTTTATAGGTGCATTTGTTCCCATCTATATTTCCATATGGAAATATTTTTCACATGGAGGATGTTGATGATGGATGCATGGCACAAGACTATGGATTCGATGATGCTGATTTATTCGACGCCTATGTTTAGAATTTGCTCATTGGGATTAATAGGAAATCTATCTTTTATGAGCTCTGATATTGGGAGCATCTTAATATTTGCCACTTACTAGATCCCATGCATATATTTAAAAATGTTTCATTTTATTTATAAATTCACATATCAATGAAAGAAAGTGACACATTGGATGTTAGGAGAGATCTTATTTATTCAAAAGCTTAAAGGAAACATTGGCCAAGACAAGAAACTAGAGGAGGGGTTGGCCCCTCTTGGTATTTCAAATAAAGTGATGCCCCATGGATTTTAAAGAAAGATGATATTTCTTTTGAAAATGAAGTTATAATGAGTTTGAGGATTCCTTCTTTATATGGGTCTTCACTATCGTGCTATTTCACTATGGATGATTTTTTTTTCAGGGTTGAAATTGCATGACTATTTGAACCATCTAAGAGTACGTATGTCAAAAACATGATTTTTATTTTTTTTTCTATTTTTTTTTTTATGTAATGTGATATTTTATAATTAATTTTTGTATAATGTACTATTTACTATGTAGTGTCATTATCCTCTTCTCATGTGTGGGTGTATGAGCCATGACTTCCCCCAAAACCAATGACGTGCCATATCTAAATTATCTACATTTGTATGTTGGATCACATCAAAGGAGATTCATATGGCTAGCATTCCGCTATGGTATCAAGAGATAGCTGAGATTGTTTGTATGTTTGAGAAGGAACTACTAACAAGTTTCATGGACTTGTAGGTTCTTCTTATAATTCACCTACTAGATGATGTTGAATTAGTTGGTGTTGGTCCTTGTCATTGGATGCTCTCCTTAGAGAGGTACATGAAGAAATTGAAAGGTTTTGTTTGAGAAAGGGAAATGACCGATGGGTCTATGGGAGAGGGGTATTTATCATACGATTCTTTCGATTATGCTAGTGAGTACATCAAGCAGATTAACAGCACACTAGGTGCAATGATTTGGGGTGCTGAAAGGGACGAAGATAAAATAGAAAGGGAAATTATTGAAATGAATGGAAATAGGCACATGATAAAGAGTAAGTGTAGGCTTATCACTTCTCAAATTACTACACAAAAACTATTCACACTAAACTTCATATTAATGTATATTCTGATCTCATATATACTATATATATGTTGGTTTGATTTCATCAACAAATTTAGGAATTGAAGCCATTAACAAATTCGTTCTTTAGAATATGGAAGCAACACAACCATGGGTCACATTGTACAAAGAGAAGAGGAGGAAATGGGACAGCGAAAGGAAAGAATTCAAATAGTTGAATGGTAGAAGAGTGCCTTATCCCAATCATTTAAAAGAAAATATGCCAATGACATGCCCTAGCATTTGGGTTGTCGATCAAGTCATAGAGAAAAACAATGCATTCGGTTGTTACCTGCGTGCTGAAGAGGATGCGCTAAACATAGGGATTGGGTGTAGCAACTAAGTATTATGAAAATCTTTATGTACAATTTTAACTTATATTTCACCTTTGAATTGTAACACACACACACCCACACACATATATATATATATATATATATAATATATATATATAATAATATATATTATATAAATATTTTTAATTATGTTCGGGTTATTAGACACATGACAGTGTGATTTTTTCACTTTTTTATATGTGCATTTGTTCCCATCTATATTTCCATATGGAAATCTTTTTCATATGCCAGATGTTGATGATGGATGCATGACACAAGAGTATGGATTAGAATTTGATTTCAACCAATATAGTCTTGCCAACCACCACAATCAAAAGATAATGCAGGGGACATTAGGTTACATTGGAAAGATAAAAGAGATCATTCAAATGGACTTCTCTTCATTCCAATATGTTATTTTTAGGTGCAAGTGGTGGGACACCTTTGATCAGAATAATGTAAAGGAAGGTTGTGATAGTGGGCTAATATCTATGAACTCTAGAACGATTTGGCATGAAGTTAGTGAGCCTTATGTTTTCCCAAAACACTAAAACCAGGAATTTCTTACCCAGATGTGTTAGATAGGGATTGGTAGTTCATATTAATATATGACCGTAGATCAAAACATGTTTTTGAGAACAATAATGTTATCATGCAAAGCAGCAAGGAAGATAAGCAAGATGATGATAATGGAGAGTGATATGTACTTTTATTATTTCACCATTTATACTATTGTTCTATGTTTTTTTTTCCATTATTTTGCTAAGTATTTCCAATTGTTGTTGTTCCCTCTACTAACATCTTGCTACGTGATTGCTACATAAAATACACCAGCCTCATATACAAAATACTATTTTTTTATTAAATGAAAAATGTATTTATTAATATGGAAACATAACTTTCAATAAAAAAAACATTATCGGTTTGCCAAAAACACAGTCATGCATTGGCTTTGACGCTCTGTACAACACAACTACACCATAGACAGTGGGCACATACCTATGATGCACGACTATTGGTTCACAAATTTAAATTTTCGTAGAGGTGCATCAAACATATGCACTAGTGTGCATGCATAAAATTTTCGCATGGAGATGGAATGTTCATGTTAGGAATGCAACAAGATATAGTTATATTTTTAAATTTTATTTAGGGAGTGTTTTAGGTAAATATGATAGCACAGGTGAGAGCAGAACATACCAAGCGCATCACATTTGGGATCGTGATTAAGAGGCATTTGTTTTGGTTTCAAATGGCCTTGGTGATGCATTTTTGTTTCATGTTTAGATTATGTAAAATAAATATCTATTTTTTATGTATTTGTAAATAAATTATTTAAAGTAAACATGTATTTATCATTGTGAACATGATGTAATATTAGCTAGGAGAAATGTGAAAAACATGAATTTTAGTGAATATCTGGGGATAATTTAATCTGTATTGTTTAACTCATATTTATTATTAAAAAGATTTAAATTTAAACTAGTACAATAGCAAATAAATAACCAAAATAGTATCAAAATGTTATATCCTTATTACTAAAAAAACGTTCACTTGCCTCTTTAAGGGAGAACTTCCAATAGAGAAAATCCCTAACTACAAGTAACTTGATTACAATCCTTATTTTATGTTTCTTTATCCTCATATTTAGAGAGAGAATTTTTTAATTTAAATTGGTAAGAGTTGCTATAAATATTAAATTTAAATTGCTTGAAAATCTCATAACTATAATAATAAAATAAATTTTATAAAAATAGAATTTTTTAGGTTGTATATCTAAAATTAATTGCGTTGAGGCTCTACAACTCAGTATGGGAGAGATGTTGTCACATAACATTAAATTTAAAAATAGTAAAATAATAATTGAAATTAACAAATTAAAAATAGAAATAACAAAATAAACTAATGTTGACCATAATTACAATACTTTAATTTACATCTTAATTTTATATAAATTTATATAGAAATATAATGTAACGTGAAGTAATTTTTTTTTTTTTAGCTTTTATTATGAGGAATAAATGTAAGGAGTAATAAAATATAATTTACTTTTTACTACAAGGATAAAATGTAATTTTTTCACATGACAAGAAATAGTATTATTGATATTACATTATGTGTAGTTCATTCTATCTTATATTTACATGTGATATTTAAAAAAATATATATTTAAACAAAAAATATTTTACTCACAACCATAAGTAAAATATTCGAATGTCCAATTATAAATAAATATTTTTATAAATACTTATATCAGAAAAATAAAGTAATTTAAATTGAAAAAAATTCTTATTATTTTCACTTTAGTGAGAAAGATTGAGAGAAGTATTCGATTAATAGTTTTTTGTAATTGAATTTTTGGGGATTGTTAAAAATTTTAAATCTTTAATATAGATTTGATATTAATATTTTTAGTAATATTAATAATAAATAATTTAATGTATAAATACAGGAAAAAATATGAGGGGGCATATTGTAACATTTTAATATGGAGAAAGTGAATTATAAATAAAATATTTCAATGTGAACTACAGATATATTAATATACTAGTTTCCTAGATCAACTAAGCCCCTAGAGGGAACATATTTATTTTCACTCGAAAAGATATTTGCATCTCAAGAAATTTGACCACTCTCAAAGCTTGGTAGATCCACAGTTAAGATGGATCTAGGCTGCAAGTCCTAAAAAAATCTGATTTATTTTTTGAAATTTAACAATAGATTAAATTTTATAAACCAATATTGAATTAGTTAAATTATATTTTTGAATAATTTATTATTAATAATATTTTATACTAAAAATTGGATGAGATACACATTTTTGTCTTCTTAAGAACTAACTAAATTATTTTATCTTTAATTATCTTATCATTGAGAGTATTGAAATATTTTAATAACTAAGTTAGACTAAATATCAATTAGCTATCTAAAGAAAACAAAAATATCTAAGGTAATTTTACAATAATAGTTTCAACCGTACTAAACATTGTAATTTATAAAAATATCCTTGCATTTTTTTTTAAAGTAAGTTGTTTTATATTCAATTTCATATATACACATTTGATATAAATTCACCAATACATAATCTATAATAACCATTATTTCATAAAAATAAACATCATGATAATAATCATCTAACAAAAATAAACATCATCTAATATACACATTCAAATTCACTACAATCATCTAATTATATATACTTTTAGTAACACATATAAATGTCGTCAGCTAGCACACAAATCTAATAATTTAATAGCGAATCATCATCATAATAACATTTAAGAAAGATAACAATGGTTTTGGGGTGAGACGCTCTGCAACTAGGGTTGGTGCTGGCGATCCTCTGATACGGTGCAGACAACCAACAGAGCCACTACAGAGAGCCTACAATCCTGATCCTGCCAGAGAGGAGTAGGCATATCAACGAATTGCATGAAAACAAGTAGGGGCGGGGGGGGGGGGGGGGCGCCAAGCCCTCCCCAAGAAGCAATACCTCGCCGCCGGGAAGAACTGGGCCAATACTTTTCGGCTCAATCCACGCTGAAGGGGAAAACAATACGGAGACGCAACAGCATAAGCCCAATGGTCCTTACTGTCAGGTAGACAAATGCAGAGAAACGCCGCAAGGGAAAGAAAAGATAGGGGAAAAAACCACAGTTACTTCAAGCACATGCAAGCCAATAGCAGCTGAAAGACCCAAGATAGAACTGCCCAGTCAGGAGATCAATGAAAGAATCCAATACATGAAAGATCATGCGCTCATCGGAAAATTTATAGGCTTTTGGCCAACAGAAAAATCCTTTTATGGTTGGATCGCTGCCAAATGGAAACCCAAAGGACACATATCACTGCAGTTGGGGCCGAAGGGATTCTTTACAGTGATATTCTTGTGCCTAGGAGACAAGTTCAGAATTATGGATGAAGGGCCATACTTTTTTAACTCAGCAGGATTATATCTAAGGGACTGGGTAGCAAGATTTAAACCGGACAAGGAAGATCTCTCCTGGGCTCCAGTGTGGATTAGAATTTACTCTCTGCCAGAGGAATATTGGAGTGAAGGGTCGCTAAAAAGAATTGGAAATGGACTGGGGGAATACATCAAAGCAACTGAAGAAACGAAGCTTCGAAGATACGCATCCTATTCTTGCATTTGCATCTTCATGCGCCTGGATAACGCCCTCCCAGATTCGGTAAGTCTCTCTCATGAAGATTATGAATGGATTCAACCCCTAGATTATGAACATGTACCTTTTCGCTGTCGCAAATGTCACGCTCACGGGCATCTCTTCAGGGACTTCCCGCTGAATCATGAATCCCCTGACCCCAACTCCTCTATGCATTCCCAAGAGGGTTTCACCAAAGTCCCCAGCCATAAGAGAGCCCATAAAAATCCCTCATCCGCGAAAAAACCCCTGCAAGAGATGGCTTCTATCCCTTCCACAAGCAATAGTTTTGAAATTCTCACTTAAGCCATAGCAGAGCCTCCCCCCAGCTTGCAGATCATCTCCTTGCCTAGCGCCTCCAATCCGATTATCCCCCCTCCGCAGTCCTCTCCTACATCTCGTCCCCCAAGAGATGAAGTTGTGACCACCAAAGAGAGCCAAACAGGACCAAAGGGAAATGCAAAGGATATGGAAGTGGAGGGAATCACTTCTAAATCAGGGAAAACCCCCAAAGAAAACCTGGAACAACCCGAGGGAACCTCCAAAGCCATGGAGACAGATGACCTGCAATATCAAGCCTGGTAGCTAGCACTTATCACAGAGGAAAACAGTAAGGTGCAGCATATGGAGGAAGAACCAGAGAACATAGATCTGAAAGGGTTAGACATCTTTGGATTGGAGCAAGCCTGTAGAAAAAAGGAGTATGACAAAATTCAAGAGCACCAGCTCAGTACTCTAGACACAATCCTTTCCAGAGCATATCAGCAACAACAATTAGGCATACAACCAGGCAGCCAATGGGATGGCAATCTCCTACCAAAAGACTCCAAGAAGAGAGGGAGAAAAACTGATCTCCAGGGAACTATAGCAGTAGGTAAAATCTTGGTCGATTTAGGCCGATATGCTAAATTGCCAAAGTACTATAGGCCTACACCACACAGTGATCAATTAAGCTCATCTCATGGAATGTCAGAGGGCTCAATAGCCCTGGGAAACTTAGAATGATCAAAAGCATGATAAGGCAAGAACAACCCCAGATCGTTTTCTTGCAGGAAACAAAATGCCACAACAATACCCTAGGAAGCATCCTCACAAAAGCTTGGCCAGGACGCAATACAGTGGAAGTGGATGCATCGGAGCCTCTGGAGGCTTAGCGATTGCATGGAATACCCAAAAAATATCATTGTCAAATCTCCATGCTTCCCACAATCTCATCCAGGCAACATTTCATATAATCGGGACCAACATCCATGGTCATATGACCAATGTCTACTTCCCGCAGGATGCGCCCAATAAAATTGCTCTTTTGGACACCATACCAAACCTCAATTCCAACATAGAGTATTCTCTCTGGCTCATAGGTGGAGATTTCAACATGATCACCAAATTAGAGGGAAAGACAGGAGGACGGGCCAAGCTAGATCAGGACATGAATCATTTCAAATATTTTATCCACAACAACACGCTCATCGACATGAAAACTCCCAATGGCGTTCACAACTAGAGCAATCATAGGACTGGGAGGCATCAAATAGCATCGAAGCTCGACAGGTTCCTCATCTCGGATAGCGTCATTCATCTAGGGGGTGATCTTTCAGCACTCATCCTCCCTCATTCCGGCTCGGATCACTGGCCCATAGCATTTCAATGGCAGTGACCAGGTAACTCTACCAGACGTCGGTTCAGATTTGAGGCATGCTGGTTATCCCATCCCGCTTTCAAAGACTTCATCAATCACTCTTAGAACAACTTCACGGCCCCGGCAGGGTCAAGAATGTTCCAATTACAACAGAAACTCAAACATCTGAAAGCTCAAATAAAAATTTGGAATAAAGAAACTTTTGGTAATATCTTTCAGGCTCAACAAAACCTCAACATGGAAATGAGGCTGCTCCAACAGTAGATAATAACAGATGGGTATAAAGAAGAAACTATGGAAAGGGAGAAAGACATACAAAATCAATTGGAGGAGAGAAACAAGCAGGAAGAGATCTTATGGAAGCAAAAATCCAGAATCAGATGGCTGAAAGAAGGCGAGAGAAATACCAAATTCTTCCATAGGACTATGATATAAAGGAGAATGCACAATACTATCTCCTTTCTCCAAAATCAAGGAGGGAAAAGAGTGGAGGATGACACTGAGATAGAACAGGAATTAATCAACTACTTTCAGGATGTACTACAAGAACCTCAAATCGATAGAAGCAGAGCTATAGAAAAGATTACACAACATGTCCCAAAGGTCATCACAGAGGACCACAACCAACTCCTTCTCCAACCTGTCCTACCAGAGGAGGTTGAATTAGCCATGAAACAACTCAAGGAGGGAAAAGCACCGGGGCCGGACGACTTCTCTACCACCTTCTTCCACTCATTCTGGGAGCTCATTAGAGAAGAAGTATGGCAAGTAGTTGAGGAATCTTGATCTCTTCATTGGTTGCTATCGGCGTTCAATTCAACCTTCATTGCTCTCATCCCCAAAGAAGAGGGCACTACCACTCCGAAAAAATATCGCCCAATTGCACTTTGCAATGTCATTTACAAAGTCATCTCTAAGGTAATTGCAAACAGGTTGAAGCCTCTGCTATCCCTACTCATAACGTCGGAACAGTCTGGGTATGTTGAGGGCAGACAAATAATGGATGGCATTATCCTCACTCATGAAATCATACACTCCCTTATGATTTCCAATCAAGCAGGTATGATTCCCAAGATTGATCTATCTAAGGCTTTTGACAAATTAAGTTGGACTTATATCCAAAAAATGTTAAATGCCTTTGGTTTCTCACCTATGTGGGTGCGTTAGGTTCACAGCTTAATCTCCTCCACTTTCTTCTCCATCCTCATCAATGGCATCCCCTCTTGACCTTTCAGCCCCTCCAGAGGAATCAGACAAGGGGATCCTCTGTCTCCCTTCCTTTTTGTTTTAATGGAAGAAGGGTTGGGTAGAATCCTCAAGCATGCCCTTCATTCTCAGCTATTGAAAGGAATATCCATTCATAATACCCCTGCCACCACACATCAGCAATTCGTGGATGACAATATGCTCTTTGGATACCCATCAGCTCAAGAAGCAACCATCTTTAAGACCCTTCTGAAGGACTTCTCTGAAGCTTCGAGCACCAGTATCAACAAAGCTAAATCATAGATCTTTTTCTTCCACACGCCTCCCATCATTCAACGAGCCATAGCCTGCATCCTCGGATTTCCCATTGCCACCCTTCCCTCCAACTACCTGGGCACCCCTCTCATCGATTCGGTCATCAAGAATGCCTCTTGGCATAAACTCCTTGAGAAGCTGGAATCTCGCCTTTCCTCATGGACTTTTAGAGCTCTGAACATAGCCAGTAGAGTAATTCTCATCAAAGCAGTGCTTCAAGCAATGCCCCTCTATCTCTTTTCAATCCTGGCAGTGCCTAAATGGGCTCTCAAATGAATTAGAGATATTCAGCGCAACTTCCTGTGGGGATCTCATGGGACTAATCGTAAATGGGCCCTTGTCAATTGGAATACTATATGCAAACCCAAGGAGAAGGGTGGGCTAGGACTAAGGGATCCAAGCCAAAGCAATGAAATAATGGGGGCAAGAATCTGGCGGCAATGGCTCACAGCACCAAACAAGCCCTGGGGCGTCATTTGGCGAGCCAAATATGCTAACCACAGACTGATGGAGGAGATGACCATATTCACCGCTGTGGAGAAAGGATCATTGATGTGGAATACGGCCAGTCAACACGCCCCCCTCATCCAACAACACAGCTTTTGGGAAATCAGAGGTGGTAATAGAGCTCGTTTCTGGACAAACGCTTGGAATCAACTTCCCAGACTTGACAGTGTTCTTCATATTCAGCCCAACAATGATTGGGAGGAACAACAAAAGGAGAAGGTACATTAGCAATGGTCACAAGAGATCAATCAAGGATATAGGCAATGGAACCGCCCAAAAGAACTGATAAGAAACATCCATACCCAGACAAGAGAAAACCTGGAAATAGAGCTCCAAAAATGAAAAATCAGAAACAATGAAGGTGAGGAATTACTAAGATGGGGCTACATCCCGCGGGGATCCTTCACCACAAAAGAAGCCTACAAAATTAAGTGCCAAGATGATACGCCACAGGATCCCATCTGGGGATGGATCTGGATTCCCGGCATTTGGCCCAATGTCTCGACCTTCTTATGGCTCACCGGGCATCAGAAAATCCTAACCTGGGACAATTTAAGAAAAAGGAAAATACAGGGGCCCTCCATGTGCCCCAACTGCCGCTCGCAAGAGGAAACTATACAACATCTTTTCGACTCCTGCTCCCTAGCCAACCAGCTATAGGAGAAATCCAACTTCAGATGTCAAAGAAATTGTCAACCATCTGAAGACAATATTAATTCCATTCGCCTCTGGCACCAAAGTCCCTATAAAAGTGTTGTCCTAAATTACCTCTGGAAAATTATTCCGGGCCTCCTCACCTGGACAGTCTGGAGAGAATGGAACAAATGCATCTTTAAAAACTAGAGCACACCATCAGAAATTATTTGGGACAAGCTAGTCACGAATCTGAAAGAAACTTTGGCTCTCAAAACTTGGCTTCCAGAGGACTTTCCCACGCAGGCTACTGAACAAAAAATATGGGACAACTGGAACCTCCAACTTCACCAGAGAAGCACAGAAGGCAACTCCAAAGGAAAAACAAAAGATCGCACGCAACAGTGGCAGCCCCCCCCAAAGCAAAGATACAAGCTTAACGTTGATGGAGCTTCTAAGGGGAACCCAGGGAAAGCAGGATTCGGTGGCATTTTCAGGGACTATAAGGGCTCTCCTCTTTTAATATACCTCGACAATATAGAGTGGGACACAAATAACTCAGCTTAGCTAGAGGGTCTCTGGCAAGGAATACTCTTGGCTCAAAACCATGACTTCCAACCTTTGGAGATTGAAGAAGATTCCCAACTCCTCATCAACATGGCTACACAACTGCTCAATGGAGTCGATGCAAATAAGATCTCCACTAGTTGGAGACTTGAGGCAAGGTTGGAGGCCATAGAAAACACCCTCAACAACAATAGGGCTATCATCTTCAAACATGTCAGAAGGGAAAGAAACAAGGTGGCAGACCTCCTTGCCAATATGGGAGTTGAATACAAGCACCCCCTCCTAGCAGGGAGCCTCGATATCCTCCAGAATCATGAACAAAAATAGGAATGTATCACTTTGCTCCAAAAGGAAGCAAACTCCCTGGATGCAGGTGTTTCACCAAGGTTATAAGCGGATGGGACAGGGGTGGAGCAGTGTCGACCGACACCTGCCAGCTCCAAACCACATGGCCAGCGGAACGACGGGTTTAATTGAGTTGAAGGGGCCATCACATGGCCTCACGGAATGGGAAGCAAGTTGGTACAGGCACGCAGAGGTCAGGACCATCGCCTCCACATGCTCTGGGGCTAGTCAGCCTTCGGCTGCATTGAATGTAGCAGTTATGGTGGAGGAAAGCTGAGACACGGCAAATTTTGTTAAAATCCGAGACAACTATAGCATTTACAGAAGGATTCACAAGCATTGCTGGTCGGGAAGAGGTGGGTTATGGGAGAGGTTCGAGCTCCGCTGTGTTACTGAGACACGCCCTCCGCAAGCTCATGCTCTTCTCTGTTTGCTTCGGAGCGCTCACTCTTTTCTCCTCTCCGTCATGGTGAGGCAGTGGCTTATCAGCAGAAGGGGAGGCTCGAGAGGGGGAAGCTCTCGTTAGCAAGCCAGGAGGCGAAGCTCCTCGAGCTCTCCGTCCTCCACAGCTGACAACCCCAACTATCCCAATATGAGGAGTGGGCGTGGGCGTCTTCGTTCGGCTCCCTTCCCCCTGCCAAGAAATCCTTCCCCCCACACCACGCTCTTCCACTTCAGGAGCACGCTGAACCAACCTGTCATTACGGCCACCATTTCCATCTCATTTACAGAGGAGGCGGCTCAGAGAAATCATGGCCTCTGTTCGGGAAGTGCTACTTTGCAGGTGGAGCCTAGTCAACCAGGCACCCATCAGAACCCATGCTATGCCATGGAAATTGAGCTCGAAGGGTAGCACAGGCGGAAGGGGAAGGAAGCAATGCAGAACAGGGGTGAGGATCCAAAGCCTCAACAGGCCTCGCCAGGCAAGGAGACGCAAACGCAGAATGAGGAGGACACCCAGTGGGAAGAAGGTGACGGTGAGCCAAATCTGTTGGACAAATGTGAAAATTGGGGCTGCCCGATAGAGGAGGAGCCGGCCACGGAGCTCGTTGTGCCCAATGCCAGGTGGCAGTTCTTTTAGGCTTAGGTTCAATTTCTATTTTGGTCCATGTAGGCACATCTTGTTGGATGATCAACCGGTTTTTCCTGACCTGTTTGTACTCTTTGGAAAACTATGGACTATGTGTCTTCTGGTTTTTGTGTTCCCTTCAGACTGGTTTCCCCTCTATTGGGGCAGTCTCAGAACCAGTGTTTTCACAAGCTAAGCTTGGTTGTCCTCTCTTACAGCAAGCACTTTCTCTATAAATAGATTTTTTCTTATTAATAGATTAAACATACTTAGCAAAAAAAACATTTAAGAAAACACAAATATTGTAATCTAAAATCATCACCACGCACATCCTCAAATTAATATAAATCTCATGTAAAATAATTGTTATCATGTATACATCTATCTGCAAGCACATTAAAAGAAAATATCTAACATGACCTAACAATATACACATCAAGACCAACATATAATTTAAGTACACAAACATGAATAAACAATGCACTATATATATATATATAAAGAAGTTAAATAGCTACATCATGAAGTCAAATAAGTGCAATCAAGTATATGATATAGTATATGTAGTAGTGCTTATAGCTTGGTCTGCAATATAAGACAATGGATGGTAAACTACTGCCTGATCAAGTACATTTGTCGAACTCAGCGGAGGTGGAGGAATAAGAGGTGGCTCGTCTGCAGTAAAAGGTGGATGGTCTGTAGGAAAAGGTGGTCAATCCGTTTTGTTAGGAGAAACATATGACACATCCTATTTCTCTGACATCTCATCATCAGGCAACTGCCGAGCAGGTGTACTACTAGAATGATCCCCGATACCCTGAAGGCCATGATCCAATGGGGTGGGACCAAAAAAAGCATCATCATCACCATCCTCATCATCATGATCATCATGATTACCCTCATCATCATCATGACACCCTCATATTATGGATGTGTTGTTGCATGTAGCCCTGCAACCCTCATCATTGCTAGTAAAGCACTAGCTCCGATGACAAGCTGTGTAAGAGACATCAAATCCCATATACAGTCCCTGTAGATATCCACTAACATCATATCCACACTTATATGTCGAGGCATCGTAGGGCAGACTCCCAGCCAAACCAAAAATTTGACCAATATATCAGAGTATTACATATGAAATTTCATAGTAGCTCTCCACCCCCAGATTCCCATGCCACCCTAAGAATGTGCCTCACCCTCTTGGGCCTTACCCATCTCCTCATCTCATCCATCTGGCAGTGGGGGAGGAGGCATGTCCCCATTATATGAGCCAATGTCTACAAAATATATAGTACACAAAAATAATTAGACAATTTAATTAAATAAGTTAAATATTGTGCTAGAATAAATTTTATTCTAATTCATTAAAACAAGAAAATGAAACTATATTAATTTAAATAAAACACTAATATTACCTCTATCATCTAGAGGCTCAGCTGTTGTGAAAAATATGTTGGGACACCCTCTCCAATAAATCCCCACATATGGATACACCAACACAACAAATGCATGGTCATCCACATTGGCCAATAGTGTCAGTGCCTCGTCCGAAATCCTCGTCAGAAACTCTCACATGCCCCTCTTGGGAATCATCTGCCCCCACATGCACATCCAAGCCTCAGTGATTGGCCTAGGAGAGTGATGATCAAATTTAGCCCTTTTCTCTAGAAAGAAAAATGGAAGATCTCCCTCCCCTCTCTTGACAACGTACAACATCTATCTAAATTCATATAAAAATGGATCAAAAAGATGGAAGACCATCTAATGATACGTGGAAAATGAATCAAAGAAATAACATAATACAATAGAGTGCAACTAATACATTTCCCATCACCATAAGAATGTGAAATGGTTCTGACTAATAATGAGAGGCACCTAGCTTCCTCTGTAGCAAAAGAAGAAATTTGTAGTTGTCCACCACGAACCCAAAAATATGATGGACAAACAACATGAGGCCCGACATATCTTTGAGTGTATGAAAGCTGACTCTCAACTTCAACACCATTGGGGAAAATCCTCCCTTCTCCTAAATAGGACAATGATGAAGTATATGTCCTCCTCAGTGGGCCTATACCAAAACATAGGACTCACATGGAAAGGCTACTCTTGGAAAGTCCATCATCATATCATATGAGCCACTAAGATAGGGTGTGCCTTGAAGTATGTTCCCTCCTCATAGTATTTGAGAAGGCCTACATTCCTCAAGAGAATTCGGGTCACTGCAGTAATAGGGAGAGCATATAAATCTCGCTCCCTCTCTCTGCCTTTCCATGGTTGGACAATATTTTATGGGCCCGCCTACTACTCCTCGTCCTACTACTACTCCCTCTACTGATATCTCTGCTACATGTTTGACATATAAAATACATCATCCTCATAAATAAAATACATTTTTATTTATTAGATGAAATACGTATTTATAACTATGGAAAAATAAATTTTGATTTAAAAAAAAAACTACTGGTGCGCTCAAAACAAAGTCATGCATCGGAGTTGGTGCAATTTCAATTATGACCACATTAGTAACAGTGAGCACATAAGTTTGATGCACCATGGGTGTTTTAGAAATTTAACTTTTCATAGCAGTGTGGCATACTTGTGCAATAGTGCGCATGTATAACCTATTGGCACCGATATGGTACGTTCAGGTTATCGAATGCTTTGAGCTATAGGAATACTTTTAAATATTTATTTACGGTGTGTTTGGTAACTACAAATGCATCGGGAATGACACGCCAACATACAATCTGTCACATCTTTCCTAGTGCATTTTTATTTACAAAACACACTACCACAATGGTGGTGCATTATGTTCATGCAATGAAATGTGGTGCACCTTGTAAATTTACAAGGCACACCACTCCAATTGCGAGTTGAACATATCAAGCATAATACACATTGAATTTTTTATTTTTTTTTCAAAAAAATGAAAAATTCAACCTAAATTTCAATTAAAATTTTCTTAAAACTTAAATTATAAAGAAACATAGACATTACTTGGACATTTTTTCATCGGGGAGGCATTGTGGACACATAATGGAGAAAAATATTTTTTCGCACCATTAGAAAAAATTGGAAACTCAAATAGTGAGCACGATACTCAAAGGTAGTGAGAAAGAGAAGCACCGACGTCAGGGAACATGCATGTTGAAAGAGTGGCACTAGTGCTTTATAGCTCTCCTACATTGTAGATGCTAAACATGAAAATTAACAGATGGTTTTTTAAATTTAATCCTCCTCTAGTACATTTTGTGAAACACATCGGGGTGGGATTTTTTACTATATGAAGGAGTATGGTGCTAAAAATATTCAAGCACCAGTGCGTTTCAATATTTAGCACACTGTGACTTTTATTTTTCAAAACCAAAATCCACAATGCACCATATTATATGCAGCTCTAGCGCATGTATAGATAGTAAAGCACTGGTGCGCTTGAATAATTTAGACGCACCATCAAAGAAACATTCACCAAAACATGCACCTGTGCACCGCCGCTAGTGACCTTCACTACAAATGGATTTTTGGGCTATTTCTATAGGGGCCTCCACAAAAACCTCTAGTAGAAGGTCTTTTCCTTATAGTGTATAAATGAGGCTAATCAACATAAATTAATATGATTTATTAGTATTAATATTAATATTATTTATATTAAGGAAATTAATGTTATTGATAATATTAATGTTATCAATTAAATATTATTAAAATTAAAGTAATATAAAACATAAAACCTAATTTAAATCTAATTCATAAACATCAAATACGTGCATATCAATTAAAATATCAAAATATGAAATAGCAAATACCATTTATCCATAAATGTAATCTGACAATGTGGCCTTTTGCAAAACCGGTTTCTCCCGATCTCTCATATTAGGGATATCAAGATATGGAGAAACCACAATCTCCCCGTGATCCATATTTATTCAAGAATGAAATGAAATACATATTTACACAAAAATATGGAAACTAAACTTCAATTCATTGATAACAAGATACTGAAAACTGTTTACATGTAGAATGGAAATAAATTAGCTCGGGCGATGGTAGCTTATCTCTGAGAAGAGAAGTGGTGGATACATGCATCCAAATTTTGTTACAATGAGGTTTTAAGGCCTATTTATTATTGAGAAACAATGAAAAACCATAAACATCTAAAAACCTAACCCTAGGAGATGAAATGCCAAAATTTTGTTGGCCCCATTGGGGTAAATTGGTAGAGCAACTTCTCGGGGTCGTAGGTTTGGCATACGATCTTTGTTCGACACATAACACACTTCATTAGAATATCTATCCAAGGAATGTTTACCCTTTCTCCCAAAGAAACGTTATTTATGGCCTTGAAACGACTCCAAAAGTATAGGACCCAAAAAACTACCACAAATAGTAAAATGTCATATAATTAAGTAAATTGAAAGAAATAGTTTGAAAGAAACAGTGTTGGGGGTCCAATTGGAATAGGTGGGTGGCCACCAATATCCACCTGTATCATTCCTTCCCCCTTAGGAATAAATGGTCCCCATTGCCTTCAGTGCCTCCATGATATGGCGAAATTTCTGCTAAACTTGGTCCTTGGTGAGCTAGTTTCCCTGGTGCAAGAGTTTGCTAGCTTTGACAAATCGATACAGGTGGATCCTATGTTTGCAAGTGATCTTGATATATGTGTCCATGATACCATTAATTGTGGCTTGTTCAATGTAGTATGGTTGATATCTATTTGTGTCAACCTCTCAACAATGTTAGATGTGTCCAACAATGGTGGAAAGTATGGCTAAAGGTGGTTTACATTGAATATGGGTTGCAAGGCAAGGAATGTGGGGATACTAAGCTTTAAATAATTGTCTCCCATAACATTGGTGATGGTGTAAGGCTCGTATCAGATTGGTTGAAGCTTATGATGGGCTCTAGTGAGGCTCTCTTTCTATAGATGTAACCAAACTTTGTCGCCCACCCGAAACTTATGGAGCACCCCATGTTGATCATGTTGTTGTTTGTATTTAGCATTGGATTTCTCTAGGATGTTATGAACCTACTGGTAGATGTGCTAAATGCATTCAATAAACCTAGTGACTTTATCAACTTCAAACTGAACATGGGAAGATGCTTTATGTGTTGTTGCAAAAGGAAATGCAACATTAAGAGGACATAATGGTAGAAATCTGGCCAAACTCACTTCAAAGGGGTTGTAGCTAGTCAATCTATGGAGATCTCTATTATACTTTTGCTACAAATATGGAAGAAAATCATACCATGTTCAATGATTCTTATAGTTTTACATGTGTAGTATTTGCATGATCACCCTGTTGACAACCTCTCTCTAGCCATTAGTCTGGGGGTTGAATGTCATTGACTTGGTGAGATTGGTGTCCAGCAATGAACAAATTATTGACCAAAAATAACTTAGGATCCTTCTATCCCTATTTGATATAATGGTCTAAAAGGCCCCAAATGTACCGACACTCATTCAAATAAGATTCTGGCAGTGGCCTTTATTGTGATACTCTTCTTACAGGTAGCCAATATCGCCATCTTAGAAAATCTATCGACGACCACAAACACATAGTCATTTCCATGCTTGGTATAAAAATACCGAGAGGGGGGTGAATCAATATTTTCAAACCACTAAAATTTTATATTTCATATCCTGATTTATGTACGTGAATTTAATGAAGGAAACTCGTGTCTATACGTGGTTTTTATTCATACAACTAGCATATATTTAGTAAAACATATTTTTCAGCTAATTCATCTTCTGTTTATCTTAAGCCAGTGCATCAATGCTTCATTAAATATTATATAAACAATCATAATGTGTATTAAGAAAAAAATAAACCATCACAAATAATTAACACACATGAACACCAGGATTTAAGGTGGAAACCCAATGTGGGAAAAGACAATCATTGTTGTCATCTTCATCTTCTTTTTAATATAAAGAAAAAATTCTTAGAGGTTTGTACCAGCATGCAGGCACCCACCTACAGAAGGATACAACCTTTACTTGTTCTCCATCACCCACTAGAAGGGAGCTCCAACCCCCTGATCCTGTTTACCAACACCCACCAAAAGGGAGCTCCAACCCCCTGATCTGATTTACCAGCTACCACTAGAAGGAAGATTCAACTCCCTCATTGAAGGCTCCAACCCTCAACACCTTCACGGAGCACATTTCAAAATTTTTCATACTGGATCGACCTGCTACAAAACATCACATTTTGTAGGCCACATTTCATCAAAATTTTTGATTGGACCCATTACCAACATTTAATCGCAAAACCAATTATCAAAACTAAAACTTATCACTGTAACTCAACCATCGAACCAACATAACCATCTAATCACTAAAACCTAATTATTGGTGGTTGAATTTTCATGTTTTTACCCACCTTTATACCTTGTTTCCTGTATCCATTTTACACCATTGTTGTTCAATTTACATTCTAAACAGCATAGGTATACCTCTTGTCATGTCGGTATGAATCATTAATCAATGAAGCATAGTCATAGGGGATTGTTACCTAAGTGGATTGCTAATTCGATTATTATTGCAGATTTGGAGGAAGTAGGATCAAGGTTGTGGTTCTATAATGGTGACCATCTCGCTGGCAACGCTATCTTAGGACATTAGCCGCAATGGTGGATCAATCTTTTAATCAGCGCAATTATCTTTATATTTTATTTTTGCTTAAGAAACCACTATGTAATTGTAGGAAGACAACTACCGTAGTTCTAGGAGGTGTTAGTGTTAACAAATTGTATAAGTAGAGTTATGGAGATGTGAAAGCTTACAGTTAAGATCGCAAGGAATTACATTAACTTTGAGTCTGTAACAACATACATGTATTATCATTTTTATTAATCAAATTCTAATCTTCAGAGCATTTCGTGACTTCTTAATCTCGCCACAGCCTTGATCAGGGAGTTGGCCCCACTGTCCTAACTAGGTGTTGTTGGATAGATGTGTGCATAGGTTTATTTCAATTAATTTATTTATCATTGTGAATTATTATCAGTGCATTTTTGTAATTCTACTTTGTTGTTACTCTTATTGTTGGTATAATCACTACTATTATTACTCTTATTTGTTGTTACAGTTATCGCTACTTGTTACACATTGTTAAGTTTATAGTTGAATGTTTAGTATTGGGTAGGGAAACTGTGGTCTGCATATAATTTTCATGCTAGCCTTGAAATACTCATAGAGCCCTAGGTTAACAATTAATATGGAGTTGGGTAAATTGCATGATTCATATTTGAACACTAACATTTCAGCGCCATTGTCAGGGAGGTGATTAAGGGCGTGAAAGTACAACCATTATTGATAATAACATTGATCTCTCGTCGTGGGGAGGGAATTTTTCACCCTGCTCTCGGCCTGGGAAGGGATGTTTTTATGTCACCCCGTTTCAGGTCCTGAGGTTAATTTTGTGATTGATTTATTTTATTCTTTGCTTTCTTTTTAGGGGCCACTCTCTCATCTTGGGGAGGGAATTTTGTACCCTACTCTAGATCCTGAGCTTTCGATTTTCTTGAATTTTTTCCTTTTATTTCCTGATTGTATACACAGAGATACAAATAAAAGGGGCAGAGGAAGGCACTTGAAAAGAAGTGGCAGAGATCTAGGAAGAAATATCCAAGAGATAATTTCAAGAGCTGAGTCAGAAGCATCGTCACGAGCTTTTGTTAGGGTGAGATATCATACGAGACATGGATGGCAATCAGTTTCAAAACCATAACCTTCCCCACTAACAGAAGTGCAATTTAAGGAAGAAGAAGTAGAAAGTAGAGGATTTGAGGAACTACATATTGCAATTTTAGAGGAAGAAGATTTGAGGGAATTCTCTGTGTCATTTGATCAAGGGAGCTATGTTAAACAACCTCAACCACCTGTTATAGAACAAACAGAGTGAGAACATATTGAGATTCTAATTGGGCATTGGAAAATATCCATGGCTTCTGCAACCTCTTTCATCGAATTTCCAATCGAAGATATTAGATGTGATGCGCCTATGAAGCCTATTCCTTTGAAATCATTACCTAATTTCCATGTTCTTTCTTATGAGGATCCAGACACATTAATTTTTGAATTCGACATTGTTTTTCCGGGGTATGATTATATTTATGATGCTCAGAAATTGAAGATATTCCTCGCTACTTTGAAGGACACAACTTTGATATGGTTTAGGGGTTTAGGGGGAAAATCTATTACTACATGGGATGATATGAAGATGATTTTCCTCGAGAAATACCAAGACTACTGCAAATCTTGATAATTGTAGGAAGAAATCTTTAAGATAATGTAGAAAGAGGATGAGAACATGGAGGGATTTGTGGAGCACTTTCAATATAGTTTGCAGAGATTAGGCCATCATGATCTGGATAAGAATATTTTAAAAATAATATTTCTCTAGGCACTAACGGGGGATTCTTTGGAACTGTTAAATGTGGTAGGTAAAGGAGATAGTCCACAGGAGGAATTTGATGACATCTGCGAATTATGCATAAAGTGTTCACGAGGGGCTATGAGGCATAAGCAGGTGATCCAAACTCTCAAGGCATCCAATGGTGGAGTTGCGAAAGCAGATATTGGGAGTTTGCTGGATAATTTGAGAACTGATATCCTAAGCACACTGTCATCGCAATTGGACATCTTACAGGCAAAATAGAAGCAGATAGAAGCAAAGAAGGCTATGTCCATTTTCTATCCTCAATGCAAGAAGAACCATCCACTGAAGGAATGCAAATTTAATTCCATTGGTTTTGGGTGATATGTGAACATAGTAATTCTACTAGCACCTGTCCATCTATTCCTAGGCTAAAGGCAGTCTTTTAGGGAATAAATGAAGAAATTAATCAACTGTATTTTATGAGATCAAAGAAACTATGGCAACCACAGCCACTGAACATGAATCAAGGTGTGCCTCACGACCCTTTTCAATATTTTAATAATCTAAAATTTGGGCCTCAGTCTACACCTTTTTCACCTTCAAGGCCACAATCTTATCAATATCCAATGTCCTGGAAACCATGGTACACTCAATTTGTTCCAAACCATTCATGGTCCCAAAATTGGCATGGACCTACTCCTCCTCCTTCGAGAGAATTATCCCAACCTATGCCACAACAACTACTACAACTTCCTTCTAATGTGTCCACTAGTAATCCTCTTCTTCTTCTGCAACTGCATGTTCAATCCAATCCAAATCCAAACAATCGGGGGGCTTAGAAGTTTGAGACACTCAATCTCCTTGCATATAGTATTTACACTACGGAATGTAATGAATTGAATCTCCATCCTTGTTAAGTGGTAAATACTCAGACTTCACCAATAATTGTTGAACATACTGATCATGAAGTCTCAGAACCAGAAACTAGAGATTCTACTAGAACAATTGGCGATGAGTCAATACAAATTCCTATGAAACAACAAACCCCTTAAAAAATGATTGTTGCTAGAGGATGTCAAACTGGTCCACCTTACCCTGATATATTATCATTGAGAAAACCAAGTCCTCATCCTGAATTCAACTTTTTAGGTGTTATGAAACCAGCTCACAAAAAGATGGAAACGATAGATCAATGACTTCAAAATCAACCTTTTTGAGGGGGAAACCTTCTTTACATTACACAAATGAAGAATTCTTGGATGTTACAAATGAAAAAACCTCCTTTATATATAAGAGTCTAAGGGGCCACAATATAATCAAATCCGACATAACAATAATAATATAAGGGCACAACAATAACAATAATGGGCTTGTATGGGGCACAATAATAACAATAAGGGCTAAAATGATAATAGTAATTGGGGAATCACTAGTATTATAGGGAGCTAACATGCCCTCTCCTTCAAAACGGTGTTGTCCTCAACACTTCAGTAGTTTTGGATGCTTCTATATTAAATTCTCATCCTCCCATGTGGAATCTTTAGCGGGTAAGTTATTCCACCTAATGAGATACTCCAAAATTGATCGATTTCGTAGCTATCGAGTTCTTGTTTCTGTGATTGCTTTAGGTTTCAATATGATTTTTCCTTCCTCTTCAAGTTTTGGCAAGATTGTTTGAACTTGAAGCTTGTCACCTATAACCTTATTTAAGCATGAAACATGGAACAATAGGTTCACTCAAGAAGTACTAGGAAGCTCCAATTTGTATGCTATAGTACCAATATTTTGCAACACCTTATACGAACCATAATACCTTGGTGATAATTTATTATCCTTATTAGCTTACTTGAGGGAAATTTGTATATATGGTTTTAGCCGTAGGAATACAAAGTCACCTAAATCAAAACTTCTTTCATTGCGATGTTGATCTGCCTGTTGTTTCATTCTATTTCGCGCCAAAGTGAGGTTATCCTTTAAGAGTTGGAGAACTTGTTGTTGATGCTCGATGTGATCTTCCATTGCTTAAAAATTAGAATTTTCTCTTAAATATGATGTGATGGATGTGGATGATATCCATAAAGTGCCATAAAATGGGGTCATTTTTTCTACAGTATGGAAGGAAGTGTTATACTGTCATTTAGCCAGAGGCAACCATTTCACCCATTTTGTTTGTTTATGAGAGACAAAGCAACCAAAATATCCTTCCAAACATTTGTTTACTATATCAGTTTTCCCATCATATTGAGGATGATAAGATGAGCTATGAGCTAACTAAGTACTAAGATAAGAAAATAGTTTTGTCCAAAAATTTCCAGTGAAAATGGGATCTGTGTTTCTTACAATAATCTTTTGGTTTCCATGTAGCTTTTGAATTGTTTCCAAAAAGTTAGTAGAAACTGTACTGACTTTAAATGGATGAGATAATGCAAAAAAGTTTGCATACTTGGTAAGTCTATCAACTACCACCATGATGACACTCTTTCCTTCAGACTTGGATAAACCTGTGATAAAATCCATTGAAACCTCCTCCCAATGTTGGCCTGGAATGGATAAAGGTTGTAATAAACCTAGAGTCTTATTTTTTTCAACCTTATTTTGTTGGAAAACCAAACATTCAGCCACAAAATTTTGAATATCTAATTTAAGGCCATCGCCAAAAAAATTCCTTCTTAACCCTGTGGTAAGTTTTTAAAAATCCTGAGTGCCCTCCTAAGGGAGAAGTGTACAATTCCATAAGAATTGTTTTTTTTGAGTTGGGAATTATTACCTAGGTATAAGCGATCTTTGTACCGTAACGAATCATTTTTCCAACTAAAAGTATCAGATGTACTGGGATATTATTGTATCTTTTGAATGAGTGCCCACACTTCTTCATCATTCTTCCATTCATCCCTTTTTCATTTATCCAATCTAGTTGGATAATAGAAATGGCACAAAGCAATACTTCCACATCCTCATCCCTTCTTGAGAGTGCATCAACCACAACATTTTGCTTCCCTTTTTCGTAGATGATTTCAAAGCCATAACCCAACATATTTGTGACCCATTCTTGCCGCTCTTCTAAATATAATATTTTCTAAAAAGTATTTAAGATTATCATGATTTGTTTTTACCTTGAAGTGTCTTCCCATTAGGTAAGGTCACCATTTCTGAAGTGCATGTAGTATTGCCAACATTTCATTCTCATAAATAGCTTTGTGTAAATACTTTCCTTTGATTGGATGACTTTCGAATCTTTCTTCTTGAATTAAAACAACACCAATTCCATTTCCCAAGGCATCACATTCCACAATAAAGGTTTTTGTGAAGTACGACGTAGCTAAGACTGGTGCTTGGCACATTTCCTCCTTAAGATGTTCAAAGGCCTTCATTGCTTCTGGAGTCTATGAAAATGCATCTTTCTTCAATAATGTTGTTAGAGGTGCTGCTATTCTCCCATATTTCTTAAGAAACTTGCGATAATACCCTTTCAACCCGATAAGTCCTCATAGATACTTTATGGATGTGGGGATTTTCCATTCCTTAATGACTTTAATTTTTCTAGGGTCTACCTTAACACCTTCATAAAATACAATATGACCCAGATATTCCACCTCTTGAACTCCAAATAAACATTTGGAGCTTTTTGCATATAATTGTTTCTCCTCCAATAGTTTGAGCACCCTGTCAACATGTTGAACATGATCCTTCAAAGACTTGTTGTAGATTAGTATATCATCAAAGAATACTAACACAAATTTTCTAAGGAAGGTTTTGAAAATGGAATTCATCAAACCTTGAAATGTAGAAGGTGCATTAGTAAGGCCAAAAGGCATGACTAAAAATCACATGACCTCAATGAGTTCAAATTGTTGTTTTCCGGAATGTTCAGTCTTCAATCTAATTTTGATGATGATCCCGCCGAGATCCAACTTGGTGAAGTAAATTGATCCAGCAATTCATCCAATAATTTCAATGATAGGAATGGAAATTTGTCTTAATATTGGAGCTGTTTGAGCTCCTATAATCCAGACACATGCACCATGACCCATCCTTCTTGTGCATCAATACTACTGGAGCAGAGAAAGAACTTTTACTAGGTTGAATTATACCAGCCTCTAGCATTTCTGCAACCATACATTCAATTTCACTCTTTTGGGCATAACGATATCTGTAAGGCCTGATGTTTGGAGGAAAAATTCCAGGAATCAAATGAATACCATGATCATGATCACAAATAGGTGGGAGGCCTTTGGGAGTATCAAATACCTTGGAGTGATTGTCCAAGGCTTTTTGGGGATCTAGAGAAATAAATGATTTCAATGTGGGAACCTGTAGCAAACATAATTGTGCAATTACGCCTCATTTTTCTTTCTTTAGAAGCTTTTTCATTCCATTAGAGTTGGTTATATTTCCCAGTTTTGTTGTGATACCCCTTAACTCAAATTCCTTTCCTTCCAAAAAAAATTTCATGAAAAATTCTTGAAAATTAAAATCTATTGTATCTAAGGATCGTAGCTATTGGACTCCTAGTACTCAGCACCACCCATTGGAATGGAAAGCATTGGGCTATTCAATACATATTCTCCCATTGATAGCTTGATATTATGACAATTTGTAGAGAAATTTATGGTTCCTCAACTTGCAACCATCACTTGACACTCTATTGTTGGCTATAGGAAGAAATTCAATTCCTTGGCTATCTTACAATGAATAAAATTATAGGTACTTCCTGAATCAATAAAAAATATTACTTTTTCCTTCTTGATATGTCCTTCTATATTGATAGTTTGAGGAGTTTTAATTCCAGCCAATGCATTACAAGATATGGTTGGATTCATTTCTTCTTTCTCTAAGGTTTATTCCTGGTGTATATCCTCTTCTTTTGACATTTCTTGTTCATTTTCTTCCTCCTCTTCACAATCTATGTAAAATAATTTCTTCTCAGCACATTTATGACCTTTAGCGTATTTTCTATCACAACTATAACAAAGCCCTTTTGCTCTTTTTTCTTCCAATTGTTGTGGTGTCAACCTTGTAGGTTGCGTAAGGATAGGGGCAAAAACAATTCCATCTTTATAGTTGTGAGTGGTAGGCTTCCTTGTGGCCATAATTTTTCTTTCCATTGTTCATGCCAACCTGAATGCCTTCTCCAATGAATAAGGTTCCCAAAGGCAAACCTCATGTTGGACTTTATCCTTTAAAGTCCCTATGAACACATCAATCCTATGTTCCTCTGGAATATATTTTACCATTATATTCAATTTTTGGAAGTCGTCAATCTGCTCCATCATTGAACCCTTTTGTTTGAGATTTATCAATTGGCTAAAAAAAGTGTTTTTTTTTTTATCCTCATAATGTGCTATCTTTTCCTCTGTAAAAATTTCCCAAGTGACAATTTGTTTACGAGAGAAAAGCCATCGATACCATACAAATTTATTTGGTTCCAAATATAAAGTTTCAATGCGTATCTTTTGTGTGCTTTTCACATTATGGAGATTGAAATATTGCTCCATCTGTAGTATCCATGTTATGGGATCCTTGCCATTAAACTACCTCATATCGATCTTTGGAACATGGTGGGTCTTCAATCCAACATTAGAGTCTATGACATCATGATTAACAATTATTTTTTTCTCATCATGAAATTTCTCTTCTACCTTTCTACCACTGGCAAGCCTTTCTTGTAGAAACTTTGTCAAACCTTCCTTCAAACCTTCCAGGTCTTTCTTAAAATCTTCAATTTTTACATTCTTTAAATCATGATTAACATTTATTTGGTTCCCATTTTGAGTTTTCTTTACTACCTTTTTTCCATTAGGAGCCTTTCTTGTAGCCACTTTGTCAAACCTTCCTTCCAACCTTCCATGTCCTTCTTCCAATCTTCAATGTTGTCTTTCATACCATCCATCTTAGCTTCCGTGCCTTTCTTTAAACCATCCATATTATCTTCCATGCCTTTCTTTAAACCATCCATCTTAGCTTCTATTACTTTTTGTGAGAGTGAAATTTGTTGCACTTTGTCTCGTAATTTTGATATATCATGTTGCATTTCTTCCTTGTCTTCACGAGTCATGCTAGAAATTTCAGGTTTCTTACTAGTTTTTTCCATTTTCTTTCTTTGGGGCATCAATTAATGATAATTATTCTTCACTATGCCCTTTGAATTCCTTCAAACTATTTTTTCAAACCAAACTTACGCAAAATTTTAAAAAAAGTACACACCTTTTTTCACTTTGTAGGAGCTCGATATTGAATTTGATGTATCTCTAAAATTTCGGATCTCCAAGGTATAAAATTGTGAATTGTGGTATCCATATGAGTCCTCTTTCTAATGCCCCCAGTTTGATCAAAATTGTATTCTTCGAGAAAGCGTTATGTCCAATCTCCCAAGATGAGATGATTATACACTTTTTCAAGAGATAGAACTTGTACAAAGTTCCACGTGTCATTGTTTCAACCTTCAGACCTGAAAATGAGGTACAAAGAACTGTCACTGTTTCAACCTTCGGACCTGAAAATGCGGTACAAAGAACTACAATCTGTATTATTTTTGTAACTTCTTACGAAATTTCAATCTGATACTTAGAGAGAAAGTTATGACGATTTTCCCAAGGTCACCTGTTTGGGATGTAATTCGGGAGACTCCAAAAATGCTAACTTCCTTGGATCATATCTCCACAAATATAGCGTGACAAGATCTAAAATTCAGACTAGAGGATAATCGAGATTTTAGCTCACATGGGTTGTTTTTTTAGCTTCTGAAACATCACAAATTTTTTTTTTTTTTTTTTTTTTTTTTTTTTTTAATTTTTTTTTAATTTTTATAGCGAAAATTCAATGATGACTTGTTTTGGAGCAGCGAAACCCTAGATCTAAAGCCTGATACCAATGTTATGGAAGCAGCTCACAAAAAGATAGAAAAGATAGATCAACAACCTCAAAATCAGCCTCTTCGAGGGGGAAACCTCCTTTACATTACATATATTAAAAATTCTTGGATGATACAAATGACAAAACCTCCTTTCTATATATAGGAGTCTAAGGAGTCACAATATAATCAAAGCCGACATAACAATAATAACATAAGGGAACAACAATAACAATAGTGGGCTTCTATGGGGCACAATAACAAAAATATGGGGACAATAATAAAAATAAGGGCTACAATGAAAATAGTAATGGGGGAATCACTACTACTATAGGGACCTAACATTAAAGGAGCTGCAAAATTTATTTATCAAAATCATGTTAATTCAGGCTATGAAGGATGTACCGATTTATGCAAAACAATTATAGAATATTTCTCTAAGAAACTTGGTAGAAAACCAAGGATCCAATCACTATTCATGTTATGGAAAAATTATTAGACATAATGTTGGGGAAGCCTTTACCTGTTAAATATGGGGATCCAGGGAACTTGATTCTGATAGTACAGATTAACGGGGTTGATATCCCACATGTACTGGTAGATTTAGGGCCAGTAATTGATGTTACAACCTCCACAACAATGATTACCTTGGGTTTTGTTGTGGCCACCATCAACCCCCCTCCTTCTTTAGTATTAGCAATAACATAAAACAAGTGGGGACCCTTAGTAAAAAATTCAATTTTTTTTTGTATTATACTCCTTAAAAATATATCGCATCGCGAGAAGAGAGTAGAACATTTCTTTATGAGCACAATAAAAACTGCGAAAAAGCGACGTGAAATTCATCGCATATCATACATTAAGAAGTGCCCATAAATGAAGATCTTAAGAAATCTCCGATGGACGATATACGACATCGCATGTCACAACATTGCATAAAAAACAGACAATGATTTAACACGATCTGCGATCTTGCGATAACGTGATGCTACGATGCTGCGATACTATAATCTGCGATCTACAATATCACAATCTTGAAAAAATGCAATAACGCAATAACGTAATGCAAGTTGCAGAAATCGCCCATCGCAAATTTTCCTCGGCTCAACATTCAAGAGAAGCTGTCAGTAAACCAAAAAATTGGATGCGCACCTTAAAGAAAATTAATGAATGTACGCCAAAGTGTTAATGAAGGACAATTTTATGTTTGTCGAAGAGTTAGTTCACAATGGGTGGCATTACTTTATACATTCGTAGAGCTTAGAGCTTTAGTGTCAATGTTTATTGTCATTACTCTTTTCCTTTGCATGAACTGTAGGAATGAAAAACAGGAAACATCTAAAGAAAAAGGGAAAGCGTCAACGCTCGGAGACAGAGAAGAGATGCCCTCATAAACGGATACCGCATGCAACGAAACCGCAGATTCCAGAGCATTTCTGAACAAACGCTGACATCAATAGCTGAATCAACACTCAGGGTCAAAAGCTCACAAAAGCAGCATGTTTACAAAAAATCCTGAAGCTTATACCCGGTAAAGGAAAAGGCGCTAAAGGCGAAAAACGCACTAGAAAGGCCCGGATCAAAGAACGGAGACAGTTTTCGATGCGCTAAGAAAATTGTTCAGAAAGCAAGGTCCCTAACTTACTTAGTCATTCGCAAGTCCAAAAATCAAGATAGCAAAGGCAGAAGCATTTGAGGTAAATCTTGGTCGTTACCAAGTATATACGCAGTTAATTCACCCAGCCAGAGGATGATTCCCAAAAATATCTTCTAGTTTACTAAAAAATGGTGCTAGTGCTTGCCATTTTTGTTTGCTTAACTCAAACAAAAGTGGAAGGAAACCAGCCGACTCTTCCCAGGCAAATGTTGAATGCTTGCAACATTAAGGAGAAAAAGCAGAAATAGTTAGGAATTAGATTCGATTTTTTAGAAATAAGTTTGCTTAGAAAAAGGGCAGTCATTTAAACCGTATCCTAAATTTATGTAATTAAGTTATTTAGTTAGCAGTATTTAAACCC
Source organism: Pinus taeda (assembly GCA_000404065.3). Classification (NCBI taxonomy): domain Eukaryota; kingdom Viridiplantae; phylum Streptophyta; class Pinopsida; order Pinales; family Pinaceae; genus Pinus; species Pinus taeda. The sequence continues at coordinate 10,907 of APFE030359976.1, read as the reverse complement.
TTCTCATGCATTTAGAGAAGGGTCCAGAAAGTTGTCAAAAACTTGTCCTCAAAACATGCACTTTTGCACCCTCAGAGGAGGTTTTGATGAATGAATGAATCAAGATTTATTGATGTTTGCATTTGGTATCTGCTAATGATGTTGCACTTCTGTACTCTTAGTAGATATTAGAACAAGGAGAGATAAATCATTGTTGCTTGAAGCTAATGAGTAGGACCAGTCATAAATGGTACTTTTATCTCTTGACCATTTCTTCTTATATTCTTAAAGCAATATATAGTTTTTAGTTGTTTATATGTTATTACATGAATGTTTGTGTTACCATTTGGGACTTTTGTACGGTGGAGTCATTTATTTATGTTTAATGTGTGAATAACTTATTATGCGATATGTTGTTCACAACTGTTCTGCCTAACTTTTTATGCAAAGTGGTTCATCTTAATTGATTTCCATTCTTATAATCGATCAATGATCTTTATTACCAGTTATTATTTGAAATCTCTTTAGATTGCATAATAAAAGAATTACATCCCAGGTTAGCATAGATTAGATGTGTTGTTTTCATTAGATTATAATAGCATAGAGTTAGATTAAAGGAGTTTAGATAGGAACTTTTAGATCAACAACATCCAATTCTGCACACACACACACCCTTAGATTGGGAAACTGGTCCCATTATCCCCAGTTGGACCCACTATACCAAACGGATAAGGAGCTGCCAACCAAGGTCCGGACCGGGCGGGTATCCCCCTTGTTGTCAACCCAATTTTTGGGGCTTCAACATATTTGGCGCTAGAACGAGGGCATGAACTATGAATGGCACCTAAACCAAAATCTAAATACCATTCTGAAAGTAAATCGCCCTCATCATCTCCCCCGACTTCCCCAGTATGTTTAAATCCAGAGTCAGAAGTCGCTCGAGTATCAACTGCTACTACACACCCTAATATTTCAGACCAATCTACCATTGGACCTCCTGAAGTTGAATCTCTGATTCAAAAACTTCAGGGATTTTTCGTTTCTCCTCAGAGGTCTGATAAATCTCAAAGTAGTGTGACTTCGCAGTACAATCCTGCTCAACCACTAACCAGGTTAAAGAGTGAAAAAATTGGCATTCAACCAACTAAGTTGCCTCTTCCCACCAGGAAAAGAGCGAGGAAATTACTGCAAGAGTCTGACAGTGAGACTCTTTTGTCTACATCATCCATTTCAACTACCACACAACCCCTCTTCAATCATCTACGATCATAGTATCCTCATCTTCCCAGCCACAGGGATCATCTTCCACACTTTCCTCTACTAGCAGCTCAACGATGGCCCAGTCTCCATGGAACAACCCTGGGGCAGTTTTAATGCCTGCACCCTTGAGTCAAATACTGACACATCCTGAGAAATGGCTGCCCAAATTCAATCCAGAAGCAGGCATGCTAGCAGAAGAACGCATAAACAAGTTCATGCTTTCTATCAATCTCAACGGAGTTACTAATGAAGACGCTATTGTTCGGCTTTTTCGCTATACACTTCAAGGGACAGCTGGGTCATGGTACTTTTCACTACCCTCCGGGTCTATCAGAAGTTGCGATATCTTCCAGAATAAATTCCTTACCAAGTTTGGTGATGACAGATCAACAACAACGTTAATCAATGACCTATCCAATCTTAAAGCCGAAGCTAAAAAGCCTATCAAAGATTTCAATTTACAGTTCAATAAAATTCTCAACAAAATTCCGACTGCTTCCCAACCCAGCGAAGAAGTACGATGTGAATGGTATATTACTGCTTTACCATCAAACACAACAATCTTCGTGGATAGAGCAAATAAAACAACCTTAGTTGAAAACATGACAGAGGTGATAACAGTAGAGAAAACGCGTAATAGCCCTGGAAAAGAGATCCGCGATAGAGGAACGCAAATCTAAAAAAGTCACCTTCAAAGAAGACTCCAAAAAGAAACAAGCAAAAGACCCTTTCAATTTGGAAGGATTGCAGAAAGTTTTAAAGACCATGTCTAATGAGATGGTTGACATAAAAAAACAAGTAGCAGAAACTTCTTCAAAAAAGCCCTACAGATCTTTTAAAAGAGGTCCTTCAACGGAAGCAAAACCACCCAATGCCATTTCAAATGCTGAATCCGAGGAGGAGGAAGAAGAAGAAAGTGCCACTGAAGGGCAGATTGATGATGAAGAAGTTGTGGAATTATAAGGAATGTGGGATTTCATCCTCCCAAAAGAAGAAGATCAAGAAGTATTTCCAGTTAGCACACGAAGCAAAAATCAGCTTGATCCTCCCCAAACTACCTCTAAGCAGAAGATTGCAAGTCCTGCAACAAAAGATAAAGTCGCAACAAAGAAAATGACCACTAAAGCGACTCAATCTAGCCCAGTCCAAGCATATCAAACAACTCCATCAAAAACACTGATAGTGTCGGATGAAATGGAGTACAATATTATTGATGACATGAAAAAGACTAGGGCTAATATTACCCTTTACGAATTGAGCAAATTGAAACATCAACAGAAGATAATGATGAAAGAATTACATGCCATGCCTATTGCATCTTTGCCTACCGCTGTACTCTCTCAATCTTCCCACAACATGGGAGGACCTCCAACTAACGCGATCAATAAGATTGATCCAAATGACATCCCCTTGATTGGAGGAAGATCAAGATCTCACACTCCACCATTTCTTCTCACTTATGAAATTTTCAACAAAAATGTGCACAATTGTTTGGTAGATTCCGGTGCTTGTTTGGTAGATTCCGGTGCTTCATCGAATATTTTACCCAGATCAATATGTGCCAAGTTAAATGTTCAACCACAAAAATCCGCAGTGCGCATAGTTCAACTTGATCGATCTCAATTCGAAGTGATTGGTGAACTTAATCAAGTAACCATAAAATTTTCATCCAACCCGAAGATATGTCAGGTTATTGACATTCTAGTGGCTGATATCCTAGAATTCTATGGCCTAATTCTTCGCAGAGATTGGTCCGAAAAACTCCATGGATACTTCGCAACTGACTGGTCGCACATGTGGTTACCCTACAATGGTAAACCAAATCAAATAAAGGTTGAATGAGAGTTACACCAGAAGTACGTAGTAATGGAATTAGAGGGAGAAAATGAAACAGTAGCGTATAACAGCAATATCATAGGCAATTGTGGGGTTGTTAATATGCCATGATTATTGTCACTTGTGAACGTTTATTCCACCCATTTCCACCATTCTTCATCATGTCATTTATTATAATTTATCATTTAAATCCATTTTATAAATGATTTATGCTCTCATGGATGAATATTATTTATTCTCCTTTATTTCTAATAAATTGATTATTATGCATTATTTTACCATTGATAGTTCTAATAAGTTGGTTGTAACCTTATTTACCATTTTTAGCCTCCAAAGCAACTTCCAGATTGAAGATTTGATTTTTAAATCAGCCAACTCAGAAATTCGCTGGTTTAAGGAGTGACAGTTTTGCGGTTAAGATTCTGAGCAAATTAAGACGAATTTGGAAAATCTGGAACATGGGTTTTGTCCAGAACGGGCCCAATTATCTTCTTAAAGAACCGTTTGCCCAAATTCGGCCTGTACAGGGAGAAACGCAGGATTCTTTGAGCACGATTTTCTGAGATTTGCTGTTGCGGCCGCCCTCCAAATCTTAGCTGCAAAGCCAAATTCGCCTTGTTCTTGTTGATCAAATGGTTAAAGGCAAACCAATTTTGTAATAGGAATTATGTTGTACTTATCCTTATTGTAACTTCTCTCTGATCTCTCTTTATTTAAATCAGAACAGAGATCAGAGAGGGGAATTCGAATGATGGAAGAATGATGGAGAAATGATGGACAACGATGGTGGATTATTCATGATAGGATAGGGATTGTTGCATGCTGTAGCTTTTGCTGTTGTAATGATTCCACAATTGGCTGATTAATAAATGAATTGGGAGTTGCTGTTCACTCTTCTCATTCTGAAGTGACCCCGCAGCATCCGTTGGCGGCTAAGGGCCCAGCCTCTGGCGGAGTATGCTGCCTCTACTGTATAGTATATTCCTTTGTCTTATGCGTGGTTTTCTTATCTTTATTGTTTAGTAATCTGATGCATGAATGCTATGTTATCATTAATTCATTAATGTTTCTTTCCGAAATCCTTGTGGCGATTCTGCATTATATTATTGAATCTTTTCCAGAATTGATTACATGGCATCAGTCTGAATTGGGTATTTCTGTTACAGAGCTTTTGTATTGAACATTACCATCATGAGATTTATTTGAAGTTATGATTATTGGAATCCGGAAATAATGTTTTATTTGGAAACATAGTTATCATCTCAGATTACTATCTTAGTGTGTTGAATGTATATATGATTGACGTTCTTGTTTTATAATGAACTGTTGTTCCATAATTCATTTGTAAATATCTTCTTGTAAAGTAAAGATCATTGGAATTGCTTTTGTCGATTGTTATTTGATTGCGGAATGAGAGTGTTGAACTCGCGAGATTTAATTTCTTTCTTGCTGTTTCATTTTACTGCTGTCCATTTCATTTCATGCTGCTTCTTGTCATTTCCTTTTTACTTGCATTTATTGCTTTGGTGTGAGAGAAGGTCCAAGGCTGTCGTGAGCCTCAGCAAATGCTACCACGCTCCCTGATCCATGGTCCATGCTCTAATTCCTTTTGCATCAATTTCTAGAGGAATGAGTTATTGCTACTATATCCTCGATTGATGGTTGTTTGAATGAATGATTTAGTTTAAGACATTTCAGTTCCTTGCTATTTCAATTAGATTTCTTTTTCAAGCATTCATTTACTTGTGGGTTTTAAGCACTATATTGCAAAACATTACTCTTGAGTAAATAGCCGCCTCAGACAGAGTACACTCTTGAAATAAAAAGTCGTCCCTGGGTTGACAATTAATGTGAGGTAATTAGGTGTTAAAAAGACCCTTTTTATCGCTCCACAACAATTACTTAGTAGATTCCTTTCTCGGCAATTTCAATGCTCACACATCACCCTACTTAGAAAATTCGGTTTTGTCCCAAGTTGAAATTGTTTCCCAAACTGATAGTTCAAAGTGTTTTAATTTTTTAGATAAACCTGTAAATACATCTTTGTTTTGGAAATTATATTTTGATGACTCTAAATCTAAGGAAGGAGCAGGAGCAGGATGCGTTCTGATTAGTCCAGAAGGAAATACGACCATGCTTACGTGCAGACTCGAATTCGATTGCACAAACAATACAATAGAATACGAGGCCTTGGTGCAAGCCTTGTACAAAGCAATCGGGTTGAATGTCAAGTATCTTCAAGTCTTCGGAGACTCTGAGATTGTCGTCAAACAGGTACGTAACACTATACATTTCTTATCAGGTCATTTAAAACACTATCAATCTTTAGTACAAGATATGACTGAGCATTTCATAGCATTTAATATTTCTTCAATCCTGAGACTCCAAAACGCAAGCACAGACCTTTTGGCTAACATAGCCGCTAAGCTTATTCCCTCCGAAGGTTTTAGTCCAGATAGATTCTCAATATAATTAATCTTTAGACCGTCCATCCCTGACAACATTACAAATTGGAGAGTATTCAATGACGATCCTGATGTTGTAAATTTCCTCACTTTTGAAGGATCCTACTCCAATCAAATAATTGACGAAGACCATCACGATCGAAAAATACAACAAAATAGCACTGATAATGCTATACCTAAATCGGTGGTTAAGTTAGAAGACTTATATGATTTGAAAAATTGGTTTAAAAGGTCTACGAATTCAAAGCTCTACAGTCCAACTCTGAACTACGAATTAGTAAACCTAGGAACCAATGATAAACCGCAAAACGTTAACCTAGGCCTCGGCCTAGTCCCTGAAGAAAAACTAGTGTATATTCGTCTTTTGAGACAATATAAAAATGTTTTTACCTGGAATTATGATGAACTGAAGACATATGACACTTCTACCATTCAACATACTATTCCTATGATCAATAACGAAAAACCTGTCCAACAGAAACTGAGAAAGATCCACCCCAATTTAGAAAATTAGAAAAAAACTGAGCTAAATAAGTTATTAAAAGCCAGAATAATTTTCCCCGTCAGACATTCCAAATGTGTCTCCAATATGGTACCCGTTAGAAAGAAAAATGGAGATATTAGAATCTGTATCGATTTTCGGAATCTTAACAAAGCCTGTCAAAAAGACAATTTTCCTCTTCCACCTATGGAACAAATACTACAGGCAGTAGCAGGCTCAGAACTGATGACTTTCTTGGATGGATTTTCAGGATATAATCAAGTGCTGGTACATCCCGATGATTAGTTGAAAACCACATTTAGAACTAAATGGGGCACATACGCATATCAGAGGATGCCATTTGGTTTGATTAATGCTGGTGCTACATTTTAGAGAGCCATGGACATCGCATTCAAGGGTTTAGTCAATAAGTCTGTAGTAATTTATTTGGATGATATAACAATGTACTCCAAGAAGTGAAGCGACCATCTCAAAGACTTAAAACAAATCTTTCAACGATGTTTAAGGTATGGAATTTCACTTAACCCAAAGAAATCTTTTTTCGCATTAAGTGAAGGAAAACTTCTAGGATTCATAGTGTCAAAATCCGGTATTCACATTGATCCTGACAGAATCAAAGAAATTTATGAAATATCCCTACCTCATAATAAAAAAGCCATGCAATCTTTCCTTGGTCAAATCAATTTTCTAAAGAGATTTGTCCCAGATTTTTCACGAATTGTGTCTCCTTTGCAAAACATGATTAAAAAGAATTCAAATTTTAAATGGGGTCAAGATGAATATGAAGAATTCAACCTGATCAAACAAGCTATTATTAATTCTCCATCTTTAGCAACCTCAAATTTTTCAGAATCTTTTATTTTATACACATTTGCCTCAGAGAAATCATATGCCGCGATTCTAACTCAAGCAAATCAAGAAAAAGCAGAAGCCCTAATTGCGTTTTTTAGCTCAAATTTACAAGGTGCTGAACTCAATTATTCAGACGTGGAGAAACAAGCCTATGCTCTTTTCAAAGAAATCAATTATTTCAAACCTTTCTTACTTAAAACCCGTACTAAGATCATAGTACTGTTTCCAGCGGTAAGAAATCTTCTAGTACAGAAGGATGTGGGTGAGAAAAGGGCCAATTGGATCACTGCTTTACAGGAATACGACCTTGAAATCAAACCAGCAAACATTGTAAGAGGTCAAGGCTTCTGTAAAATGTTGGCTGGAGTATCACAAATTTATGAAATTTCATCTGAAGAGGTACAAATGTGTGAGGTAAGCCTAAATGATGCAGACTCATTGTATGCTGACATCATTTATTATTTTAAGAACGGGTATGCTCCATCACACCTGGATCACACTAAGAAAAGAGCTCTGAGATTGAAAGCTAAACAATATTAGCTCATAAATGATATTCTTTTTAGAAAGAATTATGATTCTGTTCTTCTTAGATGTCTTGAAAAAATTGAAGCTGAAAAAGTTTTGCAGGAACTCCATGATGGACCAGTAGGTGGACACTATGCTGGAGACGCTACTGCACATAAAATCTTACGTGCAGGATATTACTGGCCTACGCTATTCAAAGACTCACACAGTTACATGAGGAAATGTCAAGTCTGCCAAACTACTGCTAGAAGACAAAAGAAACCGTCCCTGCCACTACAGCTGGTAAACATCGAGCAACCATTCACTCAGTGGGGCTTAGACATAATAGGTGAAATTGTTCCTCACTCTTCTAAGCAGCATATATACATCCTCATGACAACAGATTATTTTACTAAATGGGTAGAAGCAGTTCCTCTCAAGACAACCAATTCTGAAAATATTATTGAATTCATAGATCAATTTATAATCACTAGGTTTGGATTGCCATCAGATTTAATGTTTGATAATGCATCATACTTTTTTGGAAATGCAATGACTGAATTTGCACTTAAAAGAGGGTTCAAACTAAAATATTTGGCCAATTACTATCCGCAAGGTAATGGGTTAGCTGAGTCGACAAATAAAAACCTAATCAGGATTATTAAAAGAACAGTTGAACAGAACCAAAAGAATTGGCATAAAGCTTTGGTAAATGCTTTATGGACAGATAGAATAACGAAAAAAGCTTCGATCGACACTTCTCCCTTTAATTTAGTTTATGGGAAGGAAGTGGTTCTTCCAACTCACTTAGTCATTCCCTCCTTGTCTTTAATACAATACATTGATGAAGTACCTACTTCCTCCATACAACTAAGACAAATGGAAATAATTAAATTAGAAGAACAACAAGAACAAGCTAAGAAAACCCATGCTCATCATCAAGCACTAATAAAATCCTCTTTTGATTCAAGCATAATGACTAGAAAAAATTTTCAAATGGGAGATTTAGTTTTAAAATGGGATAAGGCACATGAAGAAAAAGGTAAACATACGAAATTTCGAAAGATGTGGCTTGGTCCTTTTCAGATTGTTGAAGTCATAGGTCCATCAACTTTTGTCTTACAGGATTTAGCAGGTAGAAGGGATCATTTGCCTGTTAATGGACAAATCCTTAAAATATATTTTCCATAGAAGATTATTCTTCTATTTTGTAGAATAGTTTTTCTTTTCTTTTTCATAAATAAAAACAATTGTATATGGTTACTATAGGTATTCACAGAAAAGACACCAATTCTCTTTAATATTTTGAGCTTTCCGCTTGTATAAATGGCAATTTTTTTTTTAGAATCTGATCTTTATTATTGACAGATACAGTTAAAAACTTTAGCCTAGATATGATACTAGTTTCAACTTACAAAAAATTTGACGAAAGTAACCTTTAGCAAAGAAATTGTTTTATATCAGCACAATGAAAGGTATCAATAACAAAATAAAGATTCTCTGTAAAACAATTGTTTTCAAACTCTATTATTGTCGTCCAGAGCTTTCTTAAGGAAAACAATGACTTCCTCACTGATTAAAGAAAAATCGCAGTATTCAGAGGAACAATCCAAGAAACACTATATCTTAAAGAATAAGAGGTCTCATCACGAGCCAGCTTGTCATGATCACAGATATTATAACTTGCTGACTTTGCCAATACTATCCATCAAAACAGGGCAATGACTCAAGATTGTTAAAATCAAAAGACAAGGGGTCTCATCACGAGCCTGCTTGTTCAGCAAGAGTGTAAATCAAGTGAATGACTGTGTCATAATTTGGCTACCAAACCAAGACATTGTTCTTTAAGAATAAAAAAAGAAAATTCAAAGAAAAAGTGTCAATGTGGGTTTTTCTTTGAAAGTTGTAGATCACCTTAAGCAGGATAAAGGATCATTGTTGGGTAACAGGTAACCCTATCGAGGCTATGGACGCCTGCTAGCAGTAGAGGCTCTACCTATGACAAACGAGCATATTTTAAAAACTGGCACACAGAGAAAGCTTTATTTTATCTTTACAAGACCAAGTAATGGCTGATGTAAATACAAGGACAAGCCTGAGGAAGCAAACAAATTAGAATAAAAAGAGGTTGAAACAAAATGTCAATGATAGGATAAGGAATAATGTACTCCATCTTTCCATAACAAAATTTAGATTTATGAAAATTTTTCTGTTTTGGAAATTAAGATTCAATAAGAAAAGCAGAGATAACTGGTTCTTCCAAGTGAATCGCCATTGTACAAAATTCAATTTTTTTTTGTATTATACTCAAAAATATATCGCATCGCGAGAAGAGAGTAGAACATTTCTTTATGAGCACAATAAAAACTGCGAAAAAGCGTCGCGAAATTCATCGCATCGCATACATTAAGAAGCACCCATAAATGAAGGTCTTAAGAAATCTTTGATGGCCGATATACGACATCGCATGTCGCAACATCGCATAAACAACACCCAATGATTTAACACGATTTGCGATCTTACGATAAACGCGATGCTGCGATGCTACAATCTACGATCTGCGATCTGTGATATCACAATCTTGAAAAAATGCGATAACGTGATAACGTAATGCAAGTTGCAGAAATTGCCAATCGCAAATTTTCCTCGGCTCAACATTAAAGAAAAGCTGTCAGTAAACCAAAAAATTGGATGCGCACCTTAAAGAAAATTAATGAATGTACACCAAAGTGTTAATGAAGGACAATTTTGTGTTTGTCGAAGAGTCAGTTCACAGTGGGTGGCATTATTTTATACATTCGTAGAGCTTAGAGCTTTTGTGTCAATATTTATTGTCATTACTCTTTTCCTTTGTGTGAACTACAGGAATGAAAAATAGGAAACATCTAAAGAAAAAGGGAAAGCATCAACGCTCGGAGACAGAGAAGAGATGCCCTCATAAACAGATACCGCATGCAACGGAACCGCAGATTCCAGAGCATTTCTGAACAGATGCTGACATCAATAGTCGACTCAACACTCAGGGTCAAAAGCTCACAAAAGTAGCATGTTTACAAAAAATCCTGAAGCTTATACCCGGTAAAGGAAAATGCGCTAAAGGCGAAAAATGCACCAGAAAGGCCGGGATCAAAGAACAGAGACAATTTTCGATGCGCTAAGAAAATTGTTCAGAAAGCAAGGTCCCTAACTTGCTTAGTGATTCACAAGTCTGGAAATCAAGATAGCAAAGGTAGAAGCAATTTGAGGGAAATTTTGGTCGTTACCAAGTATATACACAGTTAATTCACCCAGCGAGAGGATGATTCCCAAAAATATCTTCTAGTTTACTAAAAAATGGTGCCAGCGCTTGCCATTTATGTTTGCTTAACTCAAACAAAAGTGGAAGGCAACCAGGCGACTCTTCCCAGGCAAATGTTGAATGCTTGCAACATTAAGGAGCAAAAGCAGAAATAGTTAGGAATTAGATTCGATTTTTTAGAAATAAGTTTGCTTAGAAAAAGGGCGGTCAT
>APFE030359973.1:0-11344 GCA_000404065.3 Pinus taeda | reverse complement strand
TGAGAAAAAGGTAGGAAATGGTCATGTTTTGGAATGGGAAAAAGGGCTTAGAATGGTACCAACATCTCTCCCCGACTTAATGACTTGGCATGTCCTCATGCCAACCCTGATGTGCTGCCTTTGAACTCAGTTCCTGTCTGTACCTCTGCCGCCTTGAGTAGTGTGTCAACGCTCTTCTTCTTTACCTGGACATCTTCTTGGTCGTGGAGCTCCTGTTTCAGCCTTCGGTACTTTTCTTTTAGGGTTTTCTTCTGGCTGTACCACTTGGTGGCCCACTTGCAGATGTCGGTCTGCTCTGTTTCCAGCTCACTAACCCGCTCTTTCAACTTGTCATGTTTCATTTGAATTTCCTTTGTCTGGGTACGGAGCATTTGATTTTCCTTTTTAATGACCCTTTCTAACATGTTGGCTTCCATGAGCTCCTCTTTGAGTTTTTCAATTTGCCGCTCTAATTTCCTCTGTTTCTTACCAGGAGGAGGTGGAAACCCTTTCTCACATGTTGGCTTATTATGGCTCTCGACTTCTGCATCAAATCCCAGGGGTGAGTGGCTCTCGACATGCACATCGGCTTCTAGTGCTGGTGGTGAATAACCACTGCTTTGAATGTCCATTTGTTCAGGCACATTAGACTCTTCTTGCAGCTGAACTTTTGCTGCCCTCCTCGACCTTCTTGAGTAGGTGGTGAACACCTTGTCTTTTTCTGCTCTTTTCGCTTCTTCTTTCCTCATCTGTCGGGTTCTTACAGTGCTCACAGGTATCTTATTGGCTCGGGAGGAGGCCGGAATATCCTCATTAACATCTCTTACAAACCCTGGGTCCTCTGGCGATTTTTCTCTTTCTTCCTCGTCTCTAATCTGATTGGCCGTGAGGAATTCTTTCCATGTCTTTCCTCGTCTCTGCATTTCGTCTTCGATGAGGATTCTAATTAACCCGAAGTGGTATAAACTCTTATCCTCATTCCCTTTTTGTTTCTGAACAGCTTTAGACATTTTAGTTAAACTTTGTAGCAAAAAGTATGGCAAGCTAATAGTGCATTGTTTCTTGATGTGCAGCAGCAGTTTTATATGATACAAGTAAACGATACTATAGCGGCCTTCATAGGTCACGAACTTCTGAAGGATATAAACCATCTCATCCCAAGGGTGAACGAGCCATCTGCGTGGGACTCCCTTCTTCCAATTCACTGCTGAAACCCGTGACCTGGACATAAATTGGGTCCATGATTTTTCCTTAAACTGCTTAGTTTTAAAGTATTTTTCACCCTCTGGACTAACCCCTGTTGCTTGAGCAATGGTGTCCTCTGAGACTCTAAATGAGAAGGTGCCTATCAAGGCCTTCTCCCCATTGAAGGTGAACGCAAACTGTTTGGCAACTTCCTCGTTGCTTCCTCTGAATTTTTCTAGGAATGGTAACCACTGTATGTCCCTGAGGATTGAGATACAGTCCTCGTGGTATTGAGAACTGTCAAATGTCTTTGGTTCGACCTGACTAGTCATTTTGGCGGAGGGTCGGGCTTCCTATCTTATGAATTTTAACAATGAGGTTGAATTGTTACCTGAGAAAATCGCTCACCTACTGCTCACTGTGCTGTTGGGTTGATTTGATATGGAGCTCGACGGGGTTCGAACTCTGTCCTCGGTCCTTATGCTTGTGGAAGCTCATGCACCAGCGCCTGTGGTTGAAGTTTGACACCACCGTATACAATCCTGATACCACTGTGTATAATCCCGGGAGTACATAAACGACCACTGTTTTTTTTAAATGAGCTTAATGTATTAAATTTGAAACAGAGGAATGATGACCAAACGCACTTGTATGAACGTTGTGATAGGAGCGCCGAGAGGTGTGTGTACGTCGGGTGGTGAATCATCACTCGGCCATGCACTTGAATGAATAGGCCGGCTGTCCTTTGCGTCGGAGAATGAATGACCCTTTTGATTAATATATTCTTTATTTGATTTTTCAAAAAGGGTATTTTGTCAATAGAATTCCCCAAAAATAATAACTTTGATTTTTCAAAAGGGATATTCCATTCAATTTTTTTCAAAAATATAGCCATATGTTATGTTGGTATTCTTCTAAGGGATAAATTTAGAAATGAATATGGCGGTATTTGAAATGAATATGTAATGTTTAGGAGGGTATTTAAGTGAGGAATGTAATGGTTGTGGATATGGAATGTGTAGGAAGTATTAGAGTGAGGAGTGTATGCATTTGAGAGTAGGGAGTAGACTGGGGCAAAAGAGAATGTTAGGGAAATAAGAGAATGGGAATATGCCTTGGAATTAATTACTAACAGTCATAGCTATTAACATAACATAAAAATAATCTAGGACGTTATGTGTTAAAAACAAGGAATACATTACACTATTGGACTGCTGTGGCATTGACATTTGAGTAGAGCTAGCTGTGACTGTTGTTTGATTGCTTTGCTATGTAACAGGTCCCTTAAGGCATACACAGGTCCCTCTGCAGTGCTGAAGATGATCATGCACTTCTTTGTATGCATGCAGATGCTGCTAAGCTGAGTTGCTTGATTGATGAAGTCCTAATCCTAACAGGTCCCTTTGATATGTCTAAACAGGTCCCTTACTGTTGATATTCTGATAGTTTCTGTGAACAAAACAGGTCCCTCTTCATGATATTTACAACCAGGTCCCTCTGATAACAGGCAATAACAAGACAACTTATTCGTTGAAGCCTGGAATGGTGGGGAAAGTTAAAATTACAGTGGAGAGATAAAAAAAAAATGAATACTGATATGCTGATATGCTCCCCTACTGATATGCTGATATGCTCCCCTCCCCCACAAAAGATTGTGACTTGTCCTCAAGTCAACATTCAGCTGAAAACATGAAACAATGCGAAAGAAAAAGAATTCGTACTTGCCAACGAATTGGTTTTCAAGTAGGAATTCAAGGTTAGAGTGTGCCAGAATCTGGTTTTCACATCTAACCCATTTATTTGTTTGTTTTATTTATTTTTTATATTTTTTTTTAAAAACAAATTCAAGGAAATACTAAGGTAGAGAGACTGCAGCTGAGGGCTGCAGTAACTCAACCTCTCGTTGCTGAGAAACTGTGTGTAGAAAATCTTCTTTACTGATGGGCTTGGTGTAAAGTTTCAATCGATGCCCATTTACAGTGAAGGAATGACCTTCCCCATCAATAGTTGTAAGAGTTACAGATCCATTGTCATAAGCCTGGACAATTTCATAAGGGCCCATCCAGTGGGTGGTGAACTTGGCCTTGTGGTCTCTAAATTTAGAGTCGAAAAGGAGGGCCCAGTCACCTTCCTTAAAGTGTTTCTTCTTTATATGAGCATCATGCCACTGCTTTCTGTGCTTTTGCATGAGGATTGTGGTCTCCTCCGCCTGCTGCCGCATCTCATCTAACTGGTTAAGTTGCTGGATCCTTTCTTTTTGTGCCGCATCCAAATCAATCTGTAAATCAGCAGCTAGTTTAAAAGTGTGAATCTGAAACTCAATAGGAAGCATGACATCCTTACCGTACACCATTTGGTATGGTGTGAAGCCCGTAGTATCTTTCCAAGTAATCCTGTACGCCCAGAGAGCATCCTTAAGTTTTTCCTCCCAATTTTTCCTGTTCATGGCAACAGTTTTAGTAATGATCCCCTCCAAAGTTTTGTTTGTAGATTCCACTTGCCCATTGGCCTGTTGATGATAGGGTGTGCTTTTCCTATGTTTGATCTTATACTTGTCTGTAATATCCTTGACTAACTTGGAGGTAAATTGGGTGCCTTGATCAATTACTATCTCTCTGGGTACTCCGTATCTAACAAAAATTTCCTCAAACAAGAAATTGACAACTGTATGTTCAGTGGCTCTTACCAGTGCTTTTGCCTCAGCCCATTTTGTAACATAATCTGTACATACTAATATGTACTTCTTACCATTTGAAGATGGGTTGATAGGTCCGATGAAGTCCAGGGCCCATTTGTCAAATGGTTCCAGGTGAACTTGGGGCTGAAGGGCCATCTCATCGCTGGCGGTTGGCCTGCCCATCCTTTGGCAAATGTCGCAACTCCTTACATACTTTTTGGCATCCTTGAAAATGGATGGCCAGTAGTATCCAAGAGTTAAAACTTTGAATGCTGTCCGCTTCGCTGCAAAATGCCAACCACACGGCTCATCATGGCAAGATTTTAAAATATCAAGTACCTCGTCATTTCTTACACATCTACGGATGATCATGTCATAGCCAGTGTAAAAGAGATCGCCATTGAGCCATGAATATCTAGCACTTTGTTTAACTAGTCTTTTCTTTTCTTTTGAGGTAAAGTGTGGAGGAGTCCTTCCCGTAGACAAGTAATTAGCCAAATCAGCATACCAAGGATTAATTATAGAAATGGCAAATAAATGTTCATCAGGAAAAGAGTCTTCGACAGGAACAACTTCACCTTGATTCTGCAATCGAGAGAGAAAATCTGCCACCTGGTTTTCTTTGCCAGGTCTATCCAACACGGTGATATTGAATTCTTGTAACAATAGCAACCATCTGGTAACTCTGCCACTGGTTATTGGTTTGCTCATTAAATTTTTTATGGCAGAATGGTCGGTATGCACAAAGACTTCATAACCAGTAATGTAATGGCGAAATTTGTTCACAGCATATATAATGGCAAGTGTTTCTTTCTCCGTGACCGTGTAGTTTAACTCCGCAGGGGTCAGATTTTTGCTAATGAAGTAAATAGCATAAGTGCAAGATTCTTCTTTCTGGCCTAACGATGCACCTACAGCAGTGTCAGATGCATCTGTAAAAATATGGAATGGCAAACTCCAATTAGTCCCTCTCAGGATTGGTGCTGTTGATAATTTTTGTTTGAGTAATTCAAATGCATGTTGGCAATTTTCATTCCAACTGAAATTTACATCTTTGGACAGCAGTTTAAACAGAGGTAAGGCTAACTTGCTAAAATGTTCAATGAATCTTCGATAATAACTTGCGTATCCAAGGAAACTTCTTACCTCTCTCTGATTTTGTGGTATGGGTAAATCAACAATGATTTGGATTTTTGCTGGGTCAACTGTAATTCCTTGAGAGGAAATATAATGACCTAACACTATTCCCTCATTCAACATCATAAAACATTTCTCATTACTGAGGGACAGGTTAGACTCAATGCATCTTTTTAAAACTCTCTCAAGGTTTTCCAATGCATGTTCAAAAGAATTGCCGTATACTGAAAAATCGTCCATATACACTTCAACGCAATCATGAATTAAGTCAGCAAAAATAGCTAGTACAGCTCGCTGAAATGTGGCTGGAGCGTTGCACAATCCAAACGGCAGAACATTGTAGGCGTAAGTTCCCCAAGGACAGGTGAAGGTGGTTTTGTCCTGGTCTTCCGGGGCTA
Organism: Pinus taeda; assembly: GCA_000404065.3. Lineage (NCBI taxonomy): Eukaryota > Viridiplantae > Streptophyta > Pinopsida > Pinales > Pinaceae > Pinus > Pinus taeda. The sequence goes on along the minus strand of APFE030359973.1, from coordinate 5,968 downwards.
TCCTTATCTGGTTATATCCGCTGAAACCATCCAGAAAAGAGAAGGATGATTTACCAGCGAGGGTGTCTAAGACTTGGTCGATGAATGGCAATGGAAAATAGTCTTTAAGCGTGGCACCACAACCAATGGGGATACCCATTGACTGTCAGAGATAGGATATATAAAATTGACTCTCAAAAGTTTTTGTAACTCTTCTCTGACAATATCTTGAAGTACGCGGTTCATCCTCCTTTGCGGCTGCCTCACTGGTTTAATAGTATTGTCTGTGTAAATATGATGAGTGCATGTGTCAGGATGAATGCCATGCATGTCGGTATAATCCCAAGCAAAGGCTGTCTGATATTTTCTCAAGAGTTGGATTAATCTGTCTTGTTGAGATGAGTCCAAATGATTGCCTATGTTCAAAGTTTTCCCTGGACTGATTTCTATAACCTTACTCTGAGTATTGGTGATGGATTGAACTGGAAAAATATCAAGAAAATTGGTTTGTAAAGAGTGGATGGGGCATGTCTCCTGAAAATTTTGAGCTAAAAGTATGTCTGCAGCATGATATTGGGCATGTCTCAAATCTTCAGAGATATCCGGTTGAGCAAGAAATAATTCTACCAAATCATTATTCTCATGTTCTTGGAAATTATAGATTTGGTCAATGCTGAAAAGGGGCTGTACTTCATCTTTGTCATTAAATTTGTCATCGAGCCACAAATTACGTGTAACTGCTGGTGATTGTGCTGATGGGTAGAGTGTAAGTTGTTTCCGCTCTGTCCCTCTAGAGATAATCATGTTGCCAAATCGACAACCTATAAATGCATCAGCAGTTGCTAACCATGGCCTACCAAGAATGATAGGGTGTCCGCCTAAATTAGATTTGGGTTGAAGGACTAAAAAGTCCACCGGATACTCCCAAGAGTCCAGTGAGACAATTACGTCCTCTAAAATCCCTTCAGGAATCACTTTGGACCTATCAGCTAATTCAAGAACGATTGTTGTATGTTGCAGATTGGTAAGCTGAAGTGTTCTCATGGTTGCTAAGGTCATTACATTAATTGCAGCTCCAAGATCGATCAGAGTGTTTGGAATTTGTATGTTGTTAATAATGGTGGTTACTTTAGGAATACCAGGATCAACATACTTTTCTATGGAAACAGTATTGGTCATCAGTCCTGCTAAATGTCCTATGACATGAATAGTTTGAGGATCGATCTTTCTTCTAGCAGGCTTTTTGAGACACATGTCTTTGATGGCTTTAGTGTAGATAGGGATTTATTTTATAGCTTGCAGTAATGGGATCTTTATGTAGACATTTTTAAGCTCATCTAAGACATCAAATTGTGGTATAGACAATGGAGGTTTAATGTGGACCAATCGGTCTGGAAAAGGTGGTTTCAGTTGTTGCATTTGCTTATCACTGATGTCAATGTTTGATTGTTTCTCGTTTATTATTTCTTTTTCATTTTCTACATTTTCTTCTCGTTTTTCTATTACTGGAGACTCTCTCTGTAGTACTTTGCCAGACCTCAAGTTTATATTCTGTAAAGGTAATATGGAATATGAAGTTCCTTCGTCTATATTATAGGCTGGCCTCTCTGCTCGATTATTCGGATTTGGGACAGTTTGAGCAGGAATTTGCGTGGGTCTGGAAGGCTGTCGGTTAGCTGGAAATTGGAGTTGTGGTGGATTTATTGGTGGAGGAGCAGGCAGTGCCTGTTGAGTAGGCTAGGGTGGATAACCAACTTGCGGAGGGTACTGCTGATATGGTTAAGGATGTGAGTACTATTGGTATGGTTGTTGGTACGAGGAATATGATTGAGGATATGTAGGATAAGGTTGAGTATATTGTTGAGATGGTCTCCATTGTTGCTGTGGGTTGTTTGGGGGATGCCATGGCATTGGTACATTCCATGAATTCTGCACATACATCTGATCATTCATAGGAAATTGCGAATTTTGATTTGGAAACATACCTTGAGGGTTTGGCCTTGGCTGCCATGGTCTTTTTGCGCCCATGTAATACATGTGTTCCATCTCTGCATTAGCTGCCATGTTATAGTTCTGCAAAACCTTAACCTTAGGACAATTAAATATGTCATGATGTTCAGTACAAAAAGCACAAACTTGGATGCTATCTAGTGGATAGTCTTTTAATGCATGTTTCTTCCGGCACTTGGGGCAGAAAATGGACATTACCTGGTCCTCAGTTTCTTGTTTCTTTTTGGCTTTCAAAGTGTCAATTTGATTCCCTATTGTGCTTAATAAATCTGTCTTGAATTCTTCTGACAGGTTGCCTATCTCAGCTCTTGTGACACTTGTGGAATTGGACTTAATGACCTTGGATGACAAAGTTCTCTTTCCCATCTTAGCTTTACTCCTTGAATACTTTTCGCATAGATCAGCGATTTCTTCAAAGGGTAAAACAGAGATGTCACCTTTGCCCATTAAATTGAGGTCATCCATGTACTCATCTCTGATACCTTTCAAGAATATTGAGCGAGTCAGTTCAAGAGGCATAGTTCGGTGTTTGGATTTTTGCAAGTTATAGATAAACCGTTCCAAGTATTCCTCTAAGGTTTCATCCTCTTGTTGGGTCATTCTAAAGATGTCATCTTTAGAATCTTTAGATCTGCAGAAGGTTGATATTTCCTTAGAAATACTTTTCTCATACCATCCCAGTCTGTGATAGTATGTTCACCAAGTCCCATGAACCATCTCAAGGCGGATGCTTTTAATGTGGCTGGAAAAAGTCTGAGCCTATGGGCATCATCAGTATAACCATATGTCCGGCATACAATATCAAATTCGAATAAGAATGAGTCTGGGTCTTCCGAAGCCATACCATAGAAATTAGGTAGCACTGATGGTGGTATATTTTTCATTTTGATCTCATCATCTTCCTGGGGTTCTTGTATGGGAAAAAGAAAAGTGAATTCTTCCTCATCTCTGCGTCTTTGATTTTGTGCTGACCCATCTCCTTCATCAGCCATCTTAATGGATTTATCAGAGTCAGTTCCTTCAAAGAAGGGATTAAGATAGGAGTGTTCAGTTTCTGGGGAGTGTTGAATCACTGCACTACTTTCGCCTTGTGTGGTAGACCTAGGAAAGTCCTTCTTCTGAGATTTATGTATATATAAGGTTTGCCTTTCAACGAGTGTAAGTCTCTGTCCTGATTTTTGTTTATCCTCTAAGGCTTGAATGAGATTTTCCTCAGCTGGTGTTAAATGCTTGACAGAGTCTGCTCCTGATGGTGATGGGTTAGTTTGTGAAGGGTGGGGGGTTCTTCTGAATCTACCCTGATTGTCTCTAAACCTAGGCATAAATGAGCATGATTTTAACTAAATTTTTGTGATTTTTTCTATTAAACTTCAATCCTTTAAGTACGCCTCCCCGGCAACGGCGCCAAAATGTAGTGTCCTATCTAGGGCTAGATCGGTCTAAATTAATTGTCAACCCAGGGTGCGTTTACTTAGAGGCGTGTGCCTAAAGTATATAAGCATAAAGGATTTACTCTAATCTATGACTCCTAAGTTACAGTGCTGAGATTAAGTCTATTGTTAAACTAACTAAGCATTAAATCATGTGCTATTAACAACTAAATGCAATTCCTATCATGCTGTATATGGCTATCTTGAAAGGTTCGGTCCCCTTACAGAGACATCAACATGCAACCCTTGTTCAATATCATTCAGCAATCAAGAATGCTTAAAGAAGACATGTAAAATCAAATTCATAACCATTATCCATATCAGTGCTTCATATGCAACTCTGAGATTAAATCCTTTACGGGATATATTTCATAATCCAAGAGAGGGTTATTCAACACATGTACAGACATCGAGTTAATGCATTCATCACTGCAATCAAATCTCCAAGCATATATATAATTCTCATGCGTTTGATCCAATTGAATTGACTGTAAATTAAATCAAGACTACACTATGAATGTAATTCAAATATAAACAGAGTATAAGCATAAGCAAAATGTAAACATAAACGGAATGTATGATCGGTCTACCACATACGCAGGGCCCGTCCGCGTCTTTGGCACACCGATGGTTACACCACGATCACGATATTAAACAAGTATGCAATGTATTAGATCGAAAACCAGAGGTTCTGTTAAAAAACGTAACTGTAAACAATAGTATATGTCTGTATGTATGTAACCGATCCCAGGTCTTGGCCTTGTCTTTTAATTACATAATTGCATCCCTTGAAAAATGGATGCCTATCCATAGCAGCTGTTGCTGCGTTTGGTAAATCAAAACACGGATATATTCCTCATTGTCTTATGCATAAATCAAAAATCAAAATAGGAAACAACTTAAAAGCGAATGGATAAAAACTGAATGCTGTTGCTGCCTTTTGTGCCGACATGCTAGGGTTGACTGAGCGTTGACTGTGCTGATTGGAGGAATGTTTCTAAGGCGGAGTAGGTGTTTGTCCATGTTTGGACATTCCTCTTTTCGTCCATGCCTTCCGCTCCTACCTAGCTGCCCTGCCACATGTCACATGATAAACCATTTACAGGTTTTTAAGACTTCCTGTAGTGATTTAGGCCTAAAATCCTAGTTTGTCAACACAAAACCTCTAAATCAATTAATATGCATGTCAACAACTATAAACTATTAAATTAATTAAATTCTAAGGCATTTGAGGAATGGATGATGAGAAAAAGGTAGGAAATGGTCATGTTTTGGAATGGGAAAAAGGGCTTAGAATGGTACCAACACTCCCTCTCAAGCGAACACTTCACGACTTTCTCCTCCTGAAATTTTATATCCCATCGCACAACAATCTTGCGGCTGTATGGAAAATACACACGATAGTTATGGGGCGTATCCGTGTACCCCACAAATATCCCAACCTCTAGAGTCGGTTCCAACTTCTTCCTGGCATCCTTCATCACATGCATGTAAACAGGAGAACCAAAAATCCTCAAATGGGAAATATCAGGCCTCTTACCAGAATAAGCCTCCTCGGGTGTACTCATGCCAAGTATCTTGTGAGGACAACAGTTCTGCACATATACTGTAGTATTTCATGCCTCCACCCACAAGTGAAGGAGTAGGCTCTCATCATGAAACATCGCCCGTGCAACACCCACAATTGTTCTATTCTTCCGCTTAGCAACCTTGTTCTGTTGTGGGTTATGGGGAGCTATGAGCTGTCTTCGAATCCCTTCTGTACTGCATAAATAATTGAACTCCCCAGAGATGAATTCACCACCATTGTCGCTCATAAGAGCCTTCACCTTCTTCCCCAATTCCTTCTTGACCAGTGCTTTGAACTCACAGAACTTTGAGTATGTCTCGCTCTTCTTCTGCATGAAGAAGATCCAACACTTTCAGGAGAAATCATCAACAAAGATCACATAGTACCTGTGCTTTATTGTCGAAGCAACTGAGAAAGGTCCACACACGTCTATGTGGATTCTCTCAAGGATCATTGTGGCGTGACTATCCTTCTCGTGAAAGTTGGCTTTCACAAACTTTCCCAAAATACACCCCTTCCACTGATTTGACTTCACAAGAGTGCCTTTAGGAAGCCCAATAGAAATCTACAACAGTATCTTCAAGGTGCCATGGTGAAGGTGGCCCAATCTTCGGTGCCACATCTTGCCATCATCCGGGCTCACCACTCCTTCTGCCTTGCATGCCATCACTGAGCAGCCATATACATGCAACTGATAAATGTTCTTGACTCGAACCCCTATCTTCCGGGTTTCTCCAGTTGTCTTACTGCGCAGGAAAGCCTTTCCCTCGCTGAAAACAACATCATATCCCTTGTCTTCTAACATCGCCACAGAGATAAGATTATTCTTCAATCCTGGAACATGCATGACTTCCTTCAATACAAAGGGTTTACCAGACTCCCTCTCAAAGGAAATGGTACAGATACCGGTCGCACTGTATCTACCATCATCGCCCATCTCGATGTGCACTCCAAGATCTTTGTCCTCCAGATCAGAAAA
>APFE030359952.1:577082-592162 GCA_000404065.3 Pinus taeda | reverse complement strand
TAAGAAATCCCTTTATGGTCTCAAGCAAGCTCCTCGAGCTTGGTATGCCAAAATGGATAGCTTTCTTTTAGAAACTGGCTTTTCTAGGTGTCATTCTGACAATATTGTCTACACCAAGAAAGTGGGCTAGTCCCTTATCATTCTTGTTCTTTATGTTGATGATCTTATCCTTACTGGTAGTGATCCCAACCTTATAAACCATGTGAAGTCCAACCTTAAAAATAAGTTTGAAATGACAGACCTAGGATAGTTGCATTATTTTCTTGGTCTTCAAGTCTTGCAATCCAAGGAAGGTATTTCCCTTTCCCAGTCCAAGTATGCTTGTGATCTTCTACGCCATTTTTACATGGAAGACTATAAGCTAGCCCCTTCTCCCTTTCAGTTTGGAGCCAAACTTTTAGTCACTTGTACTTCACCCGGAGTTGATGCTACCTTATATTGTCAACTTGTAGGAAAAATTTTGTATTTAACCCATACTCGTCCTGACCTTTCCTTTGTTGTTGGCCTTATTGCTTGGTTTATGGAAAACCCACATGACAGTCATTGGAAAGAAGTAAAAAGAATACTTCATTATGTTTGAGGTACAGTTCAGTTTGGGATTCATTACAGTGCCGAAGCATCTCCTCTATTGGTTGGTTTCACTGGTTCCGATTGGGCTGGTGACCATGATGATCAGAAGTCTACTGCAAGTTATGTGTTCACTCTTGGTTCAAGACCTAGTACATGGGCTTGCAAGAAACAAAGTTCCATTTCTCTTTCTTCAGTAGAAGTAGAGTATCGTGCTACCGTAGAAGCTAGTAAGGAAGCCTTGTGGGTTCGGCAGATCCTATCAGAGTTTGGCTTTCAACAGCAACATCCGACTACACTTTGGTGTGATAATCAAAGTGCCATTTAACTATGCAAAGATCTAGTCCAACATCAGCGCAACAAACATAATGAACTGCACATGCACATCATCAGAAATCTCATTCATGACGATGTACTTGAAGTGAAATATTGTTCAACAGATGATCAAGTTGCAGACATCTTTACAAAGGCTCTCACAGAGGTGAAGTTTACTAAAATTCGATTTATGGTTGGAGTTCAAGAAGTTGTCACTAAGGGGGGATGGGCTCTAATGCCTTCTTCCTTCTTCTATTGTGTCATATTTGTACATCCTTCAACCCTATCCCAAGTTGTTATTAAGGGGAGATGTTAGGATATTCCGACACATAGGAAATAGTTAAGTATAACTTGGTCTAGTGTAGAGTTATGTAAAATGTGTTTCTTTACTATGTACTTTTATAACTTACAATCCGACGGTCATGATATGTAGTGATCCGATAGTTCATTCTCTCCTCGGTATTACCGACACTTGATCCATGGTTTAACACCCGATTGGTCCATGATCTATATTTAAAGAGCATGGAGGGTCATTTGTAGTGTAACCATTAATGAGAGAAGCTTTTGTAAATTTTCATTCTTTTAATAATAAATTGCTTGAAGTGGCTGCGTTGGCTTAGGCCTTGGACTGTTTCCCTCTTTAAGGGTTTCAACCACATCAACTATACTAGTGTATTGATCTGTGATCTGTTCATGAGCAGTGTCCTTTGGTGTTTTGTTTGAGGAACTTACCCTGTAAATTACTACATTATCAAGCACAAACTTTCCAAGAGGCACCAACATCTTCTGAATGCAGGCACCAAACTGTTCATGCCATTGTTCTACTATTTCATACAATTTTCAAATTAAAAACAAAATCATATACATTTATAGAAAATACCAATCAGGTTGGTTGCAAAAACAAATTCTTCTCTCGATCCACTGTTGTTCCACAAACTCCCCATGGTCTCAACAATTGCTCTTTGCTTGCTGCTCACAACAACATATCCTCAACACAGGATTTACGATGTCCTCATCCTTCGATATGTTGACCTTTGATATGCTGACATCACTTCTACACCTGGTGACTCCTGAGTGGTGACACATGTCACCCTGATTTGTCACATTGGGCCACTGAAAGTTCCAAAACAAGATGCCACATGTCCACTGTACTGTCACGTCATGCTGAAATCAATTGCCACTTCAACTTCTCGAAGTCAATGACATGCCACGATCTATCCTATTGGAGGAGAGAGAAAGAGTCCTGATTAGCCTTGCTTTGCAACAAAATCCTTTGTTAATTATGCTAAACATCCCTCGACACTTTAACAATATCGACAACACTGAATACTGTAACTTCTAAAAATACAAATGTTAAGAAGTTCCGATATTTCGATATGCTCCAACCTCTGATATCTCAATGACCTCCAACTTCCAATATCCTAATATGAACTTCTTTAAGGTTCCGATATTCCAATGTTCGATATAGCCTGCTATGGGGTTCCGATATTAGGTCTCAATGTGCTTCTACCTATGATATTCATCCTTCCTCTTTGTTGACCTCCATTATAGCCTTCTTCGATATCTGATGGCCTCCAACTTCTGATATATCGACCTGCTTAGGATCATCATTTTATGGATTCTCCAGTAAGCCTGCTAATGCGATGATTCTCTACATGAAGCCTGCAACTAGCATAGGATTTCTCCTAAGCCTAGACTACCAATCACCATAATAGCCATCATTTTATGGCTTTTCAATAAGCCTGCTACTAGGTGTTGAAGCCCCGAAAATCAGGCCGACAACAAGGGGGATAACTGCCCGGTCCGGACCTTGGTTGGCAGCTCCTTATCCGTTTGGTATAGCGCGTCCAACTGGGGATAATGGGACCAGTTTTCCAATCTAAGGGTGTGTGTGTTCAGAATTGGATGTTGCTGATCTAACAGTTCCTATCTAAACTACTTTAATCTAGCACTATGCTATTGTAATCTAATGAAAACAACACATCTAATCTATGCTAACCCGGGATGTAATTCTTCTATTATGCGATCTAAAGAGATTTCAAATAATAACTGGTAATAAAGATCATTCAGCGATTATAAGAATGGAAATCAATTAAGTTCATCTTCTATCTTTCTTATTTGTCCTGATGATGGACCCCCTTTGGGGTTTGAAACGTCGACTCAATGAACAAAAGACTGTGGACAATCCGGATCATACTGCAATGAACCACTTTGCATAAAAAGTTAGGCAAAACAGTTGTGAACAACATATCGCATAATAATTTATTCACACATTAAACATAAATAAATGGCTCCACCGTACAAAAGTGCCAAATGGTAACACAAACATTCATGTAATAACATATAAACAAATAAAAACTGTATATTGCTTTAAAAATATAAGCAGAAATGGTTAAGAGATAAAAGTACCATTTATGACTGGTCCTACTCATAAGCTTCAAACAACAATGATTATCTCTCCTTGTTCTAATATCTACTAAGAGTACAGAAGTGCAACATCAGTAGCAGATACCAAATGCAAACATCAATAAATCTTGATCCATTCATTCATCAAAATCTCCTATGAGGGTGTAAAAGTGCATGTTCTGAGGACAAGTTTTTGACAAATTTATGGACCCTTCTCTAAATGCATGAGAAGGGTTTAAATACTACTAACTAAATCTAATAATAGTTTATTTACAAAAAATCAGGATGCGGTTTTCAAATGACCGCCCTTTTTCTAATCTAATTTTTAAGCAAAAATAAGATTCCAAACTAAACTATTTCTGTATCTGGTCTTTAAAGCTGCATGTATTCAACATTTACTTAAGGAGAGTCGGTTGGCTAACTTCTGCTTTGAGCTGGGCTGAGAAAACAGAATCGACGAGTGCTGGCACCATCTTTTCAGCCGCATTTATGATACATTTCACGGTCATCCACTAACTATGCGGTTTTACCAAATATGTCCAGTAACATTCCCAATTTAATCTTTTTAGTAGTTGGATTTCTTTTTCCTTTTCTTGTGCTTTCTGCTTCCAACCCTCCTCTAATTTTGATTTGTTTGGTAAATATCCCGGAGTAATTTCAGTGATTAAATTTGCTCTGTGCAAATTCTCATTTATACAGTCAATGAGAATACTTGCTGTCGTAGCTGCTATTCCTGCCGCTTTTTCTGTTTCTTTGATTTGATCATCCCACTTACTAAAGAGCAACTCTTTATGATTCTCATTTATCCTGGGTGCGCCTGCCTCTTTTCCTTCATCTTCATCCTGCCAAGTTAGATAATCAGTCACCTGTTTTTCAACCAGATTGTAGTCGCTTCGTAATTCGACCACTTGATTAGTGATCTTATCGCTCATTTCGCAATAGTAACTCCATTGTGATATCTTTTGTCCCAATACTTCTTGTTGTTGCAGTAGTTGTTCTTTCAAGGCAATAGATTCTGAAATAAACTCTGTCAGCTTAGGCTCATCTTTATGCATCTCTTGTAAATTTTGCAATTGTTTTCCTTTCTCGTCCAGACTTCTTTGATAACCTATTTGCATTTGCTGGAAATCTTCCTGCAACTTTTCAAGCTGTTTGTGTGCATCATTATTAGTATTGGCATGTTGCAATTGTTGTTACAGTAATTGTATTTGATCTTGTTGTTCCTTTAACAATTGCTGTACTGCTGATGCTTTGTCAATAGTCGCAGAAGCATATGCTCTTGCGATCTGAGACAGTTTAGTGAGATTTTCAGTTGGATTACTGTTGGGGCCTTTCCATAAGACGTCCAATTGCTCAGCGCTTTGATGCAGTGTATTTTCTAATTTCCTTTTCTTTCTCTGTCTTCTTACCACTGCTTTATGTTCAGGACTATAAAAGATGTCCAGAGGAGGAATTTCTTCTATATTAAGTACAAGCTCAGAAGATGGAGTGATAAGAGCATGTTCTTTTTTTGAGATATTGCTGACTATGGTTGGGATTACTCCTTCTGCAATCTGAGTATTGTTCGTAGGTGTTTTGGGATTTGTCCTTCAAGATTGATCATTTCATTGAAGGTTTCCCATTCCTTATCTATCTCGGTTATGACAGGTGGTGATTTGATGATGAGAGAGGGAGGATCTTTTTGCAGGCAAGTAATAACTTTCTGTTGTGGAATTTCCATTGACTGAGCCATGTCCTTAGCTGCCTCTTCGCTCTTATTTTGGTAGTTCCCGGATCTTTTAGAATGTTCAGACACTTCTTGCGCAGACTTAGCTTTAGATATGGAACTGCTTGAATCTCCACTGAGGCTAATGCTTGGAGTTGGTTCTCTAGCAGGTAATCGTAGCTTTTCTAAAGGAATAATGGCCAATCTTTTTTCCCTGTATACCATGAATTTTTGAAAGTCTTCTGGAGATAATTGCGATTGGGCTTCCCGCAAAATTTCTTAAAGCGAGCCTTTATTTTGGAATAAGTCATCAAATAAATACTTTTTTCCAAAAAACACTTTCACCTTGATTGTAGTGAAATTCTGAGCAACTTCATTTAGGTCAAACGGTCTTGCCAGAATTTTAAATAACTGCAGACATGTTATATTTTGTATTTCTGTAAACGCATGACCTACATCAAACAGTGAAAAGGCCCCACAAACCACAGGAAACTGTGTCCATATAGCCTTCTTCTTGTCCTTTAAATCCTTTGTTAGGCCGCCTTCTGAACATGTTTGATATGCAATTTCTCGAGCCAGAAGTTTATCAGGGATATACAAAGGTAAAACATGGGGGGGGACAGTGCTTCCAAATACTCTAACATAGGTGAATAATTCCTCCTCGAACCATCTTGCGATGGGGATGATATCTATCTGTGCCTCAGGTGAGCACCTCGGGGGGTCTTTATCATATAACATTCTATACAAGGGTAGGATAAGCCCGTGAAAAATTTGGTAGAAATGTGGAATGAACTAGGAGTCCCATAATATCTTATGATAGACATGGATGGGTAATGGGTCCCGAGTTGTCCATTTCCAACCCATAATAGGAAATTTAGACACATAACAAATCGAATCCATAACATATGCAGATAGGTAAAAAGGAGGATAAATCCTTTGAGACACAAATCTTTTAGACCGGTAATTGAGAATAGCCGTGACTAGGTTATCAGAAAAGACCTTGGCCCAATCTATAATTATGGCATTTGTGGCAGCATCTATTAATGGTAACCATTCAAATGAAAACTTATTGATATCTGGTTTCCCAAATAATCTACAGAGCATGGCCGCAACAAAACAATATGGGGAGGTGAGGGAACCAATGCTGTACATACCATTTTTGTCTTTCTTGACCAGTTCATCTTTTCTGGACCAATCCTTGGTGGTCTCTGATAGGTCCGGGTTCTCTGCCATGAATTTTTCAATGAATTGCATATTGTATGTTGCCTGCGGCTCAGGAAGATGATACATGAGCTTTAAATCTTGTGCAGCGAATGATCCGATGAGCCCTTGTCCTTTAATCTTGAACTGTCTGTTTTTCATTTCCGCATTATCAAGTATCCACTTGATCATGTCCGTATATGGGAGAATTTTGGGCCTTATTGCTATCCTATGTAGGAATGAGCATGCTAATTCTTCTAGGGATGCTTCAGAAGAACCCTGTGAGTCTGAGCCAGCAGTAGTCTTCATTATTCTAGGGTTTTATTCTTCAAGCAGTCTGTACATGCCTTCCCATGTTGATATCCCTACGTCTCTGTTGCAAGATGTGTCTGTATATAAAGGTTCCATTCCCTTCATCTCGGAGCTCTGAGCTTTATTTTTCTTTCCCATTTCTTCCTGCGTATTGCTTTTTATAGTCCTCCGTTCTCTGTTCCTGCGGCTCACAAGTGAAATGGAAATGACTGATCAAGAAAGGTGATGGGAGAGTTTTAAATGCAACAGATACATCAAATATGTCACCTTACGTGAAGTAATTCTTTGAAAAGCATGCGTCCATATTTCATTAATAACTGACAACTAATCCCTTTATTAACATTTAAAGCACATGATCTTGAGTCAGATTATGGTAAGTGGCTTTTCTTGAATAACACGCCCGAAAGATTCGTGATGGAGTGATTTTGCGATTTGCTTCACAAGTTCGCAGATTACGATATCGCATTATCACATTATCGCACTATCGCAAATATAACATCGTAGAGTTGGTTTGGCTTAATATCAGAACCATCGTTTTATCGCAATATCACATCGTTGCAGATCGAAAAAGTTTTACGTTTACCAAATTTTGTTAGCCCATTTCCTACGATATGCGATCTTGCAATCGGTGTTATCACAAATCGGTAAATCTTGAAGTTTTTCTTATTAGTTTTTTCTATTGTGATGCGATAGCCAAATGATGGTACTTTACTATCATTTTATGAAGCGGCTTTTTCTTTTTAAAGACTTTTTCTTATTATAAACTTAGGTTTTAAAGTATTCAAAAGATCTTCCTAAGCTTACAATGGTAACCTTATTTTGAAGAAAGGAAACTCTTGCTTTTCAAAAAATTTAATTAAGGGTCCCCATTCATTTAGTATTTTGGATAACACTTAAATGAAAAAGGGGGGGGGGGGGGGGGGGTTGTTGCTGGCCACAACAATGGGATGATTCTCTACCAAAAAATTGCAGCTACCATAGGATTCCTCCTGGACTCCCAATCATCATCATCATCCTAGTTGACATCAATGCCAACAATATCACAACCACCATCCATCCAGACACTTCCAATTTTCAAAAAATCTCCCTCTTTGGCATTGTTGACAACACCATAATCTTCCCTTGAAGCTAGCCATTGTCTTCTCCAATTAAGCTCCTCCTCAGGCTAGGAATGGTCTTCTCCGATGCCCCAATAATCTTCTCCCCCTTTGGTATCAATGGAAAATAATACTTCTTGAATACTCCCCTAAACCACTGCATCCTAATCTTCCATGGATCCCACATGCTGAGTAGCTGCCAACACCTACAAAAATGAAGTCATTTGGAAGGAGGAGCCACAACTCCTATCTGTTGCCTGAGATAGTCAAAGGATTTTATTTCTAGTGGCTTAGTAAAGATATCTACAAGTTGATCTTTAGTGGCCACGTATTCAAGTCTAACAACATTGCTGCAACATGTTCCCTTAAGAAATGGAACTTGATGGGAATATGCTGAGTCTTTGAATGCATCACTGTATTTTTGGAGATGCTAATGACACTTGTATTATCACACATAATTGGGATAGCATCAATAAGCTCTACCTGAATATCTTTTAAAGTATGCTTCATCCATAGAATATATGTGCAACAGGTAGCAACAACAATATACTTTGCTTCAATAGTCGATAAAGAAATGGAGGCTTGTTTCTTGCTGACCCATGAAACCAAGCATTTCCCCAAGAAGAAAGATGTACCAAAGGTGCTCTTCTTGTCATCAAGACTTCCAGCCCAATCTGCATTAGTGTAGGCCTTCAACTTAAATTATTTTCTCTTAGCATACCACAATCCATATTCTTCTATTCCTAGAAGATATTTGAAAATCCTTTTGACAACAACGACATGAATTTCACTTGGGAAGGCCTGAAATTTGGCCACAAGACCCATAACTTGCATGATGTCTAGCTTCGAAGTTGTAAGATACAACAAGCTTCCTATCATGGATATGTATTTAGTCCGATTTATTAGTGGTGTCTCCTCTTCTTTGCATAATTTGTAGCATGTAGTCATAGGTGTTCTCACTGGCTTGCAATATTCCAGCCCAAACTTCTCTAGAGTTTCCTTGAGATATTTGGATTGGGATATAAACACTCCTTGTGGAGACTGAGAGATTTGAAAACCCAGGAAGAAGGAAAACTCTCTGATCATGGACATTTCAAACTTTGTTTGCATATATTTTGTGAATTGATGCCCCAATTGTTCCATGTTACTGCCAAAGATTATATCATCCACATACACTGCTACAATTAGTAGATGGTCGCCTTCAAAATTTATGTATAAATTGTTGTTAACTATACCTTTCTTAAAGCCTTGTTGTTAAAGGTATTTATCCAGCCTTTTGTACCAAGATTTGGGAGCTTGTTTAAGTCCATATAGAGCCTTTTTCAATTTACATGCAAAACCTTCATCTATTGTAAGTATAAATCCTTCTGGATGCTCAATGTAAACTTCTTCTTCCAGATATCCATTGAGAAATGTAGACTTCACATCCATCTGATATACCTTGATGTTTTTATGGCAGGCAAGAGAAAGAAATATTCTAATAGCTTCGAGGCTTGCTACTGGTGCAAATGTTTCCTCTAAATCTACCCCTTCTATTTGGGCATACCCTTTGTAGACCAATCGAGCCTTGTTCATGATTACTTGACCGTACTCATTCAACTTGTTTTTGAAAACCCACTTGGTTCCAATAACATTTTTTATCTTCAGGCCTTGGAACAATCTCCAAAGTGTCATTCTTTTCAATATGGTCAAGTTCTTCATTCATAGCTTTCACCCAGAACTTGTCCTCACTTGCTTGGTTGAGATTCTTGGGTTCAATCTGTGACAACAAAGCCAAACTTGCATAACTTGTACTGCCAACAAGTTTCCTCCTGGTCTGAACACCATGTATTTGATTTCCAAGTATCTCACTCTCAAGATGTTCTTTCTGTACATACCAGGAAGGTGTCTTTGGCCTTGGAGTTGTGCTTGCTTTCTCACCTTCACTATCTGAATCTATTTCTTCTGATATGTGGACCTCATATCTAGATTTTCTTCATCATCCGAGTTCATATTTCTTTTAGAGGACTCATGTTGTGAAGCTGTTTCATATACTATCACATCAATGCAATCCTCAATCTTCTTTGTCTGTTTTTTGTAACACTTATATCCTTTACTTCGAGCAGCGTACTGGAGTAATCTTCCCTCATAAGCGCGAGAGTCAAACTTTGTAGGATCCTTATCAGTTCTTTCGATAAAGCATTTTCTCCCAAACACATTAAGGTGTTTAACTGATGCAATTCTTCCCTTTCAAAACTCATAGGGAGTTTTATTACTATCAAGTTTGAGTTGAGTTCTATTTGATAGGTACACTACTACCTATGCTACTTCTCCCCAGAAGATGTGAGACACATCTGCTTCATCCAACATTGCTCTGGCCCTGGTAAAATCATCAATGAGCAACATGGAATATATATCTCATTTTGGGGTTTTTTAATATCGTTGGGCCACAAATATCAGTGTGAATGAGCTCCAATGGTCTAGATGCGGCCAAGTGTGTCACTATAGGGTGCACCAATATTGTTCATAAAGAAGAAATCTGGATCACTCAGATTATGCATTGACTACAGGTAGTTGAACAAAGTGACCATCAAGAATAGGTACCCTTTGCTGAGGATTCATGACTTGTTCGATCAACTGAAGGGAGAAATAATGTTCTCTAAGATTGATCAGAGATCCAGATACCATTAGGTACACATCAAAGATGAGGACATTTACAAGACCACTTTCTAGACCAGGTATGGGCATTATGAGCTTGTTGTTGCTCCATTTTTCTTAACTAATTCTCTAACTACATTTATGTGCTTGATGAATAGTGTGTTGCATCCATATTTGGATAAGTTTGTTATTGTGTTCATTGATCATATATTGGTATATTCTAAAAATGAAGAAGAGCACACCAAAAATTTCGTAGCAGAGTAGGTTTTTGAGAGAGAATCATTCGTATGGTAAGCTCAACAAGTGTAGTTTCTTTCAGACTGAGCTACACTACTTGGGACATGTTGTCTCCAAGGAGGGAGTTACAGTAGATCCATAAAATATAAGAGCCATAACGGAGTGGGTAGCTCCTAAGAATGTAGATGAGGAGAGATATTTCATGGGTTTGGCAGGCTACTATAGGAGGTTCATCAAGAACTTCTCATAGATTGCTTATCCTATCACATCATTGTAAAAGAAAGGTAAGAAATTTGAATGGATTGAGGAGTGTGAGGCTAGCTTTGAGCAACTTAAGCAATTGTTGACACATGCACTAGTGCTACAAATTACAGACCTGGACAAAGAGTTTGTGGTACGCACAAATTATTGGAAGAGAGGGCTTGGTGGAGTCCTTATGCAGGATGGACAAGTGGTATGCTATGAGTCCCAGAAACGGAACGAGTTAGATGCAGAACTACCCGACACATGACCTTGAGTTATATGCGATCATACATGCATTGAAGATGTGGAAACACTATCTTCTTGGCAGGAGATTTGTACTTATGAGTGATCAGATTGGATTGAGGTATTTGTTTAACTAACCGAATCTGAATGCCAGGCAGGTTAGATGGTTGGCCATGATTAAGGAGTTTGATTTTGAGATCAGGTACATAAAATGAAAAGAGAACATGGTGGCAGATGCTCTCAGCAGATGGTATAGGTAAATCACTTGGCAGCTATGAGCTCCTATGGGACATACTTACAAGATAGGATATTGCAGGCAGGTCAGCAGGATGTCAGGTATATGGAGATTGTGCACAAGTTGCAACAGGATGCTGGTACAAGTACATGTGCAAGTACATGTACAACTAGTGTTATAGGTACATGTGGAAGTACATGATAGGTACAGGTACAGGTGCAGGTGCATAGGGTATGGATTTTTGCCTTATAGCAGATGGGTTGGCCAGGTTCCGAGACAGGATATATGTACCAGATAAAAATGAGCTTAAGAAGGTGAGCTTGAGGGAGTCATGCAAAATATTATTCAGGTCACCCAGGTTATCATAAGACATTGACTACAGTGAAGAAATTTTATTATTGGCTGAATCTGAAGAGAGATGTAGCAGAGTTCGTGGCTAGATGTTTTGGCTATCAACGAGTGAAAGCAAAATGTAAGCATTCAGGTGGACTACTACAGCTGATCAAAATTCTAGAGTGGAAATGGGAGGTTATTTCCATGGACTTCATATTAGGGTTTCCAAAGATAGTGAGACAACATCATTCCATTATGGTCATTGTGGAGAGATTGACAAAGGTTGCACACTTCATTTTGATTAAATCTACATTCTCAACTAGCAATGTAGCACAAGTATTCATTAGAGAGGTCATTAGATTGCATGGTGTTCCAAAGAAGATTGTGTCAGATAGGGATGAAAAGTTCACTTCCAAGTTTTGGAAGGATTTATTTGTCAGTTTGGGCATGGATTTGGCCTTCAACACAACTTATCATCCACAGACAGATGAAAAAACATAGAGGGTCAATAGGATATTGGAGGACATGTTGAGGATGTATGTGATGCATCAACAACGGAAGTCCAAAGAGTATCTCCCTTTGGTAGAGTTCACATACAATAATAATTATTAGGATTCATTGAGGATGAGTCCTTTTGAGGCAATGTATGGGTGGAGTTGTAACACTCCTATCAGTTGGAGTGATTTGGTTAATAGGGTGTTGATTGGACCAGATATGTTAGTAGACATGGAATAAGAAATTAAGGTAATCAAGAAGAATCTAAAGGCAATACAAGATAGGTAGAAGAGTTGTGCAGATATGAACAGGTTATTCAGGGAGTTCCAGGTTGGGGAACATGTATAATTGTGTATCAAACCAAAGAAGAGATCCTTGCAGATTGGATTATGTGCCAAGCTAGCACCACGATTTTGTGGACCCTTCAGTATCATTGAGAGGATTGGGTCAGTAGCCTATCGACTTGCATTGCCTCCGACAATGAAAGTCCATGATGTTTTCCATGTATCATTCCTTAAGAAGTATGTTAAGGATGCTGATCATATGATTGGCTGGTCTGTATTGCAGGTGGAACTAGATGGAGAATTCTAGATAGAGCCTCAGTGTATATTGCAAAAAAAGGTGCTCATGCTTCGAAACTGAGCAATCGAGCAAGTTAAGGTGTGATGGAAGCACTTTGACGCTACATGGGAGATGGCATATCAGATGCGGGCTATGTATCCTTCCTTGTTTTCCAATTGAGGCAAAGTAATTTTGGCTTCGTGTTTTGGTGTGATTTTGGTATATGTTTGATGATGTTGGTTTATGTACATATGTATATGGATGTAAATACCGCTATGAGCTATGTTATAAAGCTCTACTATGCGGTATGTTGTTATGATGTCATGCTATTATGTTGTTATGCTGGTTTGTTTCCAGTAGGGTGATCATCGTAAATATTGCATTGAGCTAAGTTATAAAGCTCCATAGACATTATATATTTTGCTTACAACAGTTTTGTGGTTAAAGGTGTTGTTGAACACCGAGGATGGTGTTCCCCCAAGGGGGGAGGGTTCTGTAACAACCCCGGTGAAAATTCCATGTAATAAAAATAAAAAAACGATAACCACAGATGATGGGCCACTTATTCCAAGCTGAATGTTGGGAAGAATCCTAGTGATGGGGATCACTTGTGATTTGTTATGGCTAAGGAAATTGGAAAAGGAAATGGCTAAGGCTTTGGAAAGGCAAAATGGTATTTTTGGCACAATTATTTATGAGAATAATGGAAATTAGGAGAAAAGGAAGGTGAAATGTCATAGGTTGCATGTGAGGAGGAAATTGAAGGAAAATAATGGAAAATGAAGAAAATAGAGGCTTCATTCATAAAAAGGCTTTTGAGGATTAGTTGGTAACATTTTGTTAGTTTAGTGTTGGAGCTCTCTTCTATTCTCTCTCTCTCATACTCTTGGAGACTTAGAGTTTTCTTGGAGCACTCTTGGAGGGTGTGGCATACTTGGATTTTTGGAGCAAGAAGGCAAAGGAAGAGGAAGAAAGCACAAGAGGGCATTAGGATCAATAACTACATTAGATTTTATTTCAGGTACCGAGTTGCATGTATGTTTTCTTCACTAGTTTTGGCATGCATGGCACATGCATGTGGTTTCTTGGCTGTGATCTGTCATTGGCATGGAGGATTTCCTGGATTGATAGTGGATTGCCTAGCATTGCCATTTACTGGATATCCATGGTGATTGTGAGTTTACTTTCATTATTTGTTTTTGGTTGGTTCTTATGTTTCCTTAGCTTGGGTTGATTTACTAGTTCTTGGAACCTTGTTTGGACAAATGCTCTGGAGCCCTGTAGCAACTTGGGTTGAGTTACTAGTCCTGTAGAATTGGTTGGAAAAACTCTCTGGAGCCCTTGGTGGGTTGAGTTACTAGTCTTGGAGCCTTGGTTGGACAAATTCTCTAGAGCCCAGCAAAAAATACAGGTTGAGTTATTAGTCTTAGAGCATTGGCTGGAACAAATGCTCTGGAGTCCTGGATGGCTAGGATATAGACTGATTGGATGATGGTTTTGTGATGTCCGACCGTGAGGTGGAATCATTGTTTGATGGGTTGAGGTGGATGGCCTATGGAAGCCCTAGACCAGTTTTGATTGATGTGTTCTATGAGATCCCACATTCATGCTTGGAATATGGCACAGGGGTGAATGGATGAAGATAGATTTGGCTTAACCATTCTACGATCGGGTGGAATGTGGAAGTCCCATCTTGAGTTTTCATTTTGCATCATTAATGAAAGGTTATTTCTCCTTGTATTTCTATGAGAATTTTGATGGATTGTATGTGGTCTATATGGTTGTACTTTCATCAGTATTTTTTGTTAGGATATTCCGACACATAGAAAACAGTTAAGTATAACTTGGTCTAGTATAGAGTTAGGTAAAGTGTGTTTCTTTACTATGTACTTTTGTAACTTACAATCCGACGGTCACGATATGTAGTGATCCGACGGTTCATTCTCTCCTCGGTATTTTCGACACTTGATCCGTGGCTTAACACCCGATTGGTCCATTATCTCTATTTAAAGAGCATGGAGGGTCATTTTCAGGTTAACTGGTCATGAGATAATCTTATGTAAAATTTCATTCTTTTATTAATAAATTGCCTGAAGTGGCCGTGTTGGCTCAGGCCGTGGACTGTTTCCCTCTTTGAGGGTTTTAACCAAGTCAAAAATGCTGGTGTATTGATCTGTGATTTGTTTGTGAGTGGTGTCATTTGGTGTTCTGTCTGAGGAACTTACCCTATAAATTCCTACATGGTATCAAAGCTATTTGAGGGCCGCGTCTGTTGGTGATCCAAATCTGAAGCCAGTAGAACTGCATCTGATTGCCGTTTCCTAGATCTGCTGTTTCTGACTACTTTCAGGCCGAGAGGACTGCTTTGTTGTGTTAGGAGCATCTGTTCCAGTGAGGAACCCCTTTCTTTTCACGCGAAAAGGTTTCTGGTAGCCCTAGCTACGTCATTTTTAAGATCTGGAGGTATACAGTGTTTATTTGCAATTTCTAGTTA
>APFE030359952.1:497843-542326 GCA_000404065.3 Pinus taeda | reverse complement strand
ACATGCATATGATTCGGAAGCCTTCAACTCGGCCACCAGTGACTGCTTGGTCCGACACTCACTTGTTTTATGAGTGGGACTCTTATGGAACTCACACCACTTTCCTGTGTCTTTCTTCAGTTTCGTGGTGTTGTTCTTTTCTTGCGGCTTTGACGGGTTGTCTTGGGTCACCCGCCTTAGCTGTGTCCTTTGGGCTTCGGATTTGCAGATCCAAAGTCTCGCTTCTTCTGCTTGAACTTTTGCTCGATTTTGACAGCGTATCGGTATGTCGTGCCGAGCGAGGAGATGTTCAAGAACTCCATCTCTTCTTGGATGTATCTGTGTAGGCAGCCATGGTATTTGAGCACCAGATGCCACTCAGAATATTTGATAACCAACTGTGTGCGAAGGGTATGAAAAATGTTTGTGAACTTTGGAACATCTTGGTCTCGTCCCTGCCGTAGTGTGGTCCATCTAATGTATTTGTCCTCATAGCTTTTGACAGGGTAGTACTGCTCCTTGATGGCATCCCGGAAATCATTCCAAGTGGGTGCGGCTGAAAATAATGAGCCTGTAATTTCATCCTTCTGCTCGCAGTAGGTTTCCCACCAGTCCTTGACGTGGGGGGCTGCTTTGAGAAGAGCGAAAACAATCTTTTCCCGACTTGAAAATTCATGAACAGAGAAATACCATCTAGCAGATTTAACCATTTATCTACGGCATCTGCGTCTATTTTACCCTCGAAGATGGGGATTTCAAAATTAACTGTACTTAAAGGGCGTGGCGTTTCCAGAGTAGCTGCTAGAAGCCGATGCGTCACTTTTGGGTAGCCGCTGAAGGATTTGGGCAAACTTGTCCATCATCGCGTTCCACTGTCGCTCGAGGGCTTCTTCGAGCAAGATTTTGATAGGATCTCCTGCTCCCTTGTCTTTCTTCTCATCCGCCATGGGAGGCCGTTTGGATTTGCGAGGATGGTCTTGCAAAGGTTCGACCAGCTCAAGCCCTATCTCCTTATATCCCGACTTCGATGGGGACATGCAAAGAAAAAACAGAGAAAAAGCAGACCGCTCTAATACCACTGATCCAGACTTAAACAGGAACATAAAAAATTACGGCGATAACCATATACAGAAAGATGCAGCGGAAATAATACTTCATTTCATTAATGGAAAATACTGAAATATGCTTACAACTAGAAATGGAATTAAATTAGCTAGGGCGATGGCAGCTTATCTCTGAGAAGAGATGTGTGGCTACATGCCTTTGAACTGTCTTACAATGTGAGGCTCGAAGGCCTATTTATTATTGAGAACCAATGGAAAACCCTTCACATTCCAAAACCGACCCTTAGAAGATGAAACGCCAAATTGTGGGCCCCGTTTTGGGTAAATTGGTACATCAATTTCCCGGGGTCGTAACTTTGGCATACGATCTCCGTTTGACGCGTATGATAGCTCGTTAGAAAGATCTATCAGAGAACTACCATTGTTGGAACGGGCAACATTAGTCCATGTCATGGACCCATGTTGCCCCTGGATTCCCCAAAAAACGTTGTTTAGGGCCTCAAAACGGCTCCGGAAGTTCAGGACCCGAAAAACTGCTAAAAATAGTAAGTTGTGCTATAATTAAGGAAACTGAAAATGCTGAAAGAGACAATGATGGGGGTCCAGATGGACTTGGCAGGTGGCCACCAATATCCACCTGGATCAATAATATATTTATAAAATAACTTAATCAACTATTGCAGGGTGAAAATGCATGCTTTCCTATTTATCTTTCAAACCATTTTCTAAATCAATTTCCATCTGTATAAGATTGGCATATCAGGCATAATAAGCTTCTCTAACCAATACAAACACCCCTCCCCATGATAATGTACCATAACATTGTTCACATCTTTCAATCCATGACTTCACCCAATCAATATTGTTTGCAATGTATAAATTTAGTGCATCCCACTCTTGAGCAACTGTATCAGAAAATCATAATTCACTAATAAATATTAGTTACCATGGTCAATATTAATAACTGATGAAAGAATGAAAAATAAATAAGTATAGTATACACAAAAATGAACACACACACACACACACACACACACACACACACATCCACATTAATTATTTAATTACCTCTCACTTTTGTTGTTAGGTCCCCATAATACTAGTGTAGCCCCTTTATTGTTATTGTTAGTGTAGCCCATTATTGTTATTGTTGTTCCCATTTAGCCCCCATATTTTTATTTTTTGTGCCCCATAGAAGCCCACTATTGTTATTTTTGTGTCTTTACATTATTATTGTTATGTAGGCTCTAATTATATTGTGACCCCTTAGATTCCCATATATACCGAGGAGGTCTTGTCATTTTTATTATCCAAGAATTGTTCATATATGTGATGTAAAAGGAGGTTTCCCCATTGACGAGGCTTATTTTGAAGTCGTTGATCTATTTCTTCTTCTATTTTGTGATATGGTTACATAATATTTGGTATCAGAGCTTTGGATTCTAGGGTTTCACTGCTTCAAATAGGTAATCTTGGAATTTTCGCTATAATTTTTTTTTCTACAAAGATTCAGAATATTAAATTTATACCATGTGGAGTCAAAATCTTGATGAAATTCATGTAGAAATTTCAGATCTTGGTTCACTATATTTTCTAAGATAGGGTACAAAGAAGTTAGGTTTTCGACACGCTCTAGAATTTAGTCTCAAACATGTGACCTAGGGACAAATAGTCATAACTCTCTTTTCAAGCATCAGATTTGAATTTTGTAAAAAGTGACAGAAATTGTACAAACTTTAATTTCCTGTGTATTTTAGGTTCGAAGGCTAAAACAGTGACATGTGGCATTCCTTACAAGTTCGTTCTACTAAACTAGTCCATAATCAGGTCATAGTGGAATATTTGGTATAACTTTAACTTGAAGAATCTAATCTTGGTCTGACTTATGGAATCCGAAAGAAAAACTAGAGGGCTATCATAGGACAAAATTTCAAACCTTCGGAGGTTGAAATTGTAGAGATAAAACAATTTCTATATTTCCTAAAAGCAAGAAAAAGGTGTGTATTTTTTTTTAATTTTTTGGATAACTTTCGTTTAAAAAATTAGTTTGAAGTGATTCAAAGGGCATAGTTAAGCACATATATTGTTGTTTGATTTCATCGAAACAAAATAAATGGATACACCTAGTAAGCAACCAAAAATATCTACTATGACACATGAAGAAGAAAGGCCTACTATGAAAGCCTTACTGTTATTGTTGTGCCCATGTAGCCTCCATATTGTTATTGTTGTGCCCCATAGAAGCCCACTATTGTTATTGTTGTGTCCTTACATTATTATTTTTATGTAGGCTCTAATTATATTGTGACCCTTTAGACTTCAATATATACCAAGGAGGTCTTGTCATTTCTATCATCCAAGAATGATTGATTTATGTGATGTAAAAGGAGATTTCCCCATCGAAGAAGCTCATCTTGAGGTCGTTGATCTATTTCTTCTTCTATTTTGTGATCTAGTTACATAACATTCGTCATTCTACCTCTCCCCAAAAACAACTCCACTTCACATCTTTTGATGGATTTCACATCCCAAATGCAATCCACACACATGTTTGCTGCTAATATAGGGAAATACTGACTAATATACACCATGGATTCAGATGCCATATATCCCTCCACCATAGAACCCTTAGAACATTATCTTTGTCTATCTAAATCCTTCAATGAGTTCAAGTGCCTGCCCACCATCCACATTGATCTTGTGTGTATAGGTCCACACAATTTAGTTGTATAAATTAATGTGTAGATTCAACAATGCTCATGGAATTTAATAAATCACAAGACTTGAAGCTACTCTACTGATCTATGTAAGTTAATTCACCATCTAGAAAAATAATCATAAACATGCAGAAGGAAACATCACACATGCACAAATATTTATCTAGGGGAAAGAAACTACTCAATACCCCTTACTATCTATATTTCATTAATCAGAGAATAGAGATGAAACACATATGCTTGCTCAAGCCTGAGCACACCTTGCAAGTATATAGTATATCCCTTTGCTTCGCTGTCTGACTCTAGACAACACTTAGCCAATTTTCAAGCCCTCCAAGATCCTATTTCCTTGCGCTGTTCCCTTGATAAATTGCCCCTATTTTTTAGGAATTTACCACCATGGAATTGCACAATTGCCTTACGTCCTTACTTTGACTGTGTGCACCACTTGTACATATTGGTATATGCTACAACTGATAGTACACTGCCTTGGAATCCCCATCTCAACTGGGTAACTCAATTTTTCTACATGCAACAATTATTTTGGGATGATTGATCTGTTAACTGGTTGATCATTGGTTGTGGTTGAAGTTCCACTTCCAAAATTTGACCTCCACTGGTTCTTTTGATAGTTAGAACTAGTTAAACTAAAAACAACTCAAATTAAGAAAAACAGATTGCTACAAATTAGAAATCAAACATATTAAATTAAACTCAAGCTTCCCCAACTCAAATTTACTGAGTTAACAGAGTGACAAATGCCATGTCACCTCAATTAACTACCTCTAAGATTTACAGTGAAATAGAAATTCGAATTTTCTCTAGTTTGACAAAGGCAAAGTCAAAATGAGATTTTCTTGCTGCATTTTCAACACCCCCTCTCAGGAAGAAAGGGATTATCAACCACCCCTATCCTGCACCTATGAAACTCGAACTTCCCTCTTGACAAGGCCTTTGTCAAAATATCAACATCTTTTTCCTCTGTCAGAATGTACTACAATAACATAAGCTGCCTTTGCACACACTCCCCTAGATGGTGATACATGAAATCGATATGTTTGGATTGGTAATGAAAAACATGATTCTAAGAGAGTTTGATACAAATTTTATTATCACAGTAAATCATGATAGGATCCATCATCTAGCTGAACAAGCCAACAAGTATCTTTCTCATCTAGATCGCCTCACATGCTGCTTGACTTACGACCATGTATTTTGTTTTTACTGAGTTGAGTGCCACTAATGTCTACTTCCTGCTATACCAAGAAACTACTGTGGAATCAAGAATAAAAATTCCACTTGATGTACACTTCTGGTCTGACGGAATACCTATCCAATCTGTGTTGGTGAAGCCACATAACTTCATTCCCTTTGTTCCTCTATACCAAAGTACAAACTGGGTAGTGCCTCTGAGGTATGTAGAACATGCTTAGCTTCCCTCCAAAAAAGTTTGGTTGGCCTAACCATAGTTTGACTAAGCTAGTTGAATACATAGCACATGTCTGGTCGTGTGTTCACAAGATACATGAGTGAACCCACTAACTATTAGTAAACAGTTGCATCCACTTCTTCACTTGAAGTGGCATCCTCTTTCCTCTAGTTGGTTTCTAGACAAGTCTCCATGGGTTGCTACCTATCCATGTGGAACCTTTGAAGTATCTTGTTGACATAATTTTCCTGAGAGAAAAACAATTCCCCATCACCTTTCCATACTTCCAATCCAAGGAAGTAGTGCATGAGACCCATGTCTTTCATCTCAAACTCTCTTTCATGGTCCTCCTTGCAAGATATGATCAACTACTCATCACCAATCAGGATCAAGTCATCAACATAAAAAGAGAATAAATAATTTACCTTCTACCAAAATATGATAGAGGTTTGCATCCACTTCACTTTTGATGAAGCCTAAACATGCGAGATAGTTATTCATCCTGGTGTACCAAGCATGGGGTGCTTTCTTGAGGCCATACAAAATCCACTTGAGTTTTCACACGTGAGACTCTCGATCAAAAGTCTCGAAGCCTTCTATTTTATCGATATACACTTTCTCCTCAATAACTTCATTGAGGAATGTAGTTTTCACATCCATCTAGTGGGTCTTCCACCCCACTTGTGTAGCCAAATAAAGGATTAATTTGATGGATGAGTAACTTTCTACAGGATCAAAGGTATCCTTATAGTCAATCCCCTCCACCTGAGAGTACCCCTTGGCCACAAATATTCCCTTGTAATTTTCTATGCTTCTGGCTGCTGCATGCTTCACCTTGAAGATCCATCTCAAACCCACGACTGATTTATCTGATGGTCTTGGGACCACTTCCTAAACACCGTTCTTTACAATGGATTTGTACTCCTCCACCATTGCATCAACCCATACTGGTTTCTCTACTGCTTCCTTGAAAGAGGATGGCTCAGTCTCTACTAGCTCAATCATTAAAGGCATGTAGCCAGTGTACTAATTTGGTAACCTTATCTGCCTGCACTGATTTGAAGGAGCACCCACATTCTCTTTCACATCTTGCACAGGTCTCTCAACTTGCCTGATTCTCTTCCTGCCTTCTCTAGATGATTCTACATGAGTGACTATCTCTACTGTCTGCTCTACAACATCCTGAGGCTCCTCCTTTGGCGCTAAAATCTTCTCCTTTGGTGGGATTTGAAGCTCTCTCTCAAGAGAGCACCGCATTGCTTTTCCTTCATCAAATTTAACATCCTGTCACACAAATTTCATACTAAGGGATGGAAAATACACATGGTAGTTGTGGGGAGTTTCTATGTAACCCACAAATACCCCAACTCTGCTATTGGCTCTAGGTTCTTCTTTTATTCTTTGGAGACAAGGTAGTAGACAAAGGCTCGAAAAACCCTGAAGTGCGACACATCTAAATTCCTCCCAGAGAAATCCTCCTCTGGTGTGATCATACTAATAATATGATGAGGACTCCTCTTCTGCAAATAGACCTTTGTGTTTCATGCTTCAACCCATAAGTGCAGAGGTAGGTTTTTTTCATGCAACATCGCTCATGCTTCTCCTGCAATGCTACGGTTCTTCCTCTCAACCACCCCATTCTACTGTGGATTGTGGGGTGTTGTCAACTCTCATTGAAAGCCTTCTTTTGAAAAAAATTCTTTAAACTCAGTCAACATGTACTACCTCCATTATCGCTCCTTAGAGCCTTCACGTCCTTGTCCGTTTCTTTCTCCACCAGTACCTTGAACTCTAAGAACTTGGGGAAAGTCTCATCCTTATTTCGTATGAAGAAGATCTAACACTTCTGTGAGTAGTCATAAATAAATATGACAAAATACTTATTCCTGGCAGTGGAGGCTATTGAGAAAGGCCCACAAACATAAAAGTGGATCCTTTCAAAGGACTGCATGTGATTTGCTGTACCGATCATGGAAAGTGCCTTTTATGTACTTCCCCAAGGCACACCCTTTGCATGTGTCCTACTTCTATAGTGCTCCTTTTGGGAGGAATGTGGTTATCTACTACATGATCTTCAAATCACCATGATGAAAATGGAAAAGTCTTCTGTGCCAAAGTTCACCAACATTACGACTCTGCACCTTCTCTACCTTTGTGCTCAATGCAACACAATCCTCCACATCTAACTTGTAGAGGTTCTTTACGTGATCCCCTATCTGCTTCACTTGTCCCATGGTTGTGTGTCCAAGAATTCCTTTCCTTTGCTGAAGATCACATCATAGCCATGATCTTCCAAAACTGCAATAGAGACAATATTCTTCTTTAGACCTGAAACAAACATCACATCCTTGAGCCTGAGAGGGAAGCCCAACTCCCTGTGAAAGGTGACCATACCAATCCCAGTCATGCTATACATTACAACATATCCCATATTGATGTGCATTTGGAGATCCTTCTCCTACAAATCACTGTAAAAGTCTCTGTTCCTCGTAATATGGAACGAGGCACCACTGTCGAGATACCACACACTTCCCATCACTGTGATGTTCATGCATGTAATGAAAGTAAAATCAAACTCTAACTATGAATCTAAAGATTCACCCACTTCTCCTCTTGAGGTATTATTTCTTATCTTCTTGTGTGGAAACTTCATGGCATAGTGCCCAAATTCATGACAGTGAAAGCACTTTATTTTGGACAAGTCTTTCTTCTTTCCCCCTTGACTAGATTCTACTTTGGATTGGGATTTCTTCCCTTTCCCTTTTTTTTCCTTTTCAACCAAGGCATAATTATTCTAATCCTCTCCCTTGGATGAAGTCACGTCTCTGGTATTCCGCCTTATTTCCTCCTGTACCAAATCAAACCATAGGCATTTCCAATTTGATAGTTTCTCCCTCGCATTCACCGAACCTTTCTAGCTGTGCCAGCTCTTGGGAAGGCTTAAAAGGGATATGATCACCAAATTATCTTCTTTTATAGTAAAACCAACTTAACCAAGTTCATCGCGAAATTGTGTGAACCTACTCAGGTGTTGTGGAATGGTCTTGTTCCTCTGCATCTTTATATTTTGAGGCTTGTCCTGGAGTGCGAGCTTCCTGTGGTCACTACTATTCTAGAACAAATCTGTCAGTGCTTGCCACATTGCATACAAAGTCTCTTTCTCATGGATATTTGAGACAATATGGTCTCATACCCCCTCTAATATGTTTCTCCTTGCCTTGGCTACACACTTCTTCCATTCTTCCATATCCTCAACATGAGATGCTTCTGGTTTCCGAATATCATTTTTAATGAATTCCTTCAACCCCTTATCCTCCAGTACTGCCTCCATATAGTCCTTCCATGCAACATAATTTGAGCTTCCCTTAAGGGCATAATCAAGCCTTAGTCCTTTGAAAGCCATATTCTCAGCCCTGAAGAAAACCTACATCATTGATCAACGAATTCGAACCTCCTACAATGACAAATTCGAAATCTCTGCTCTACAGTAATTCCAACTTCGATACCATGTAGAAATTAATGTGTAGATCTAATACTACTCATGAAATTTACTAAATCATAAGAATTGAAGCTGCTCTATTGATTTACATAAGTTAATTCACCATCTAGAACAAGAATCATATACATGCAAAATGAAACATCACACATGCACATAGATTTATCTAGGGGAAAAAACTGCTCAAAACTCCTTACTATCTATATTGCATTAATAAGAGAATATAGATGAAATACATATGCTTGCTTAAGCCTGAGCACACCCTGCAAGTGTATATCTTATCCCTCTGCCTGCCTGACTGACTCTGGCCAACACTTAGACAACTTTCAAGCCTTCGAAGCTCTTATTTCCTTGCGATGTTCCCTCGATAAGTTTCCCGTATCTTTTAGGAATTCCCACCATTGAATTGCACAATTGCCTTGGGTCCTTACTCTGATTGCATGCATCACATGTACACATTGGAATATGCTACAACTGATAATACACTGCCTTGGAATCTCCATCTCAACTGGGTAAGTCAAATTCTCTGCATGCAACAATTATTTTGGGCTGAGTGATCAGTAATTTGTTGATCATTGAGTGTGGTTGAATTTCCACTTCCACAACTTGACCTCCACTAGTTCTTTGATAGTTACAACTAGTTAAACTGATAATAACTCAAATTAACTAAAATATATTGCTACAAATTAGAAATTAAACATATTGAATTGAACTCAAGCTTCCCCAACTCAAATTTGCTGAGTTAACTGAGTGACAAATGCCATATCACCTCAATTAACTACCTCCAAGATTTTTTCTGAAGTAGCAATTCAAATTTCTCTAGTTTGACCCAGGAAAAGTAAAACTTAGATTTTCTTACTGCATTTTCAACATCAATATACTCAACTTGGTGTATGAGCTAGTGTTCTTGTGCATTGAAAAATGTCGGATGTAGATAATTTTGCATTTCACACAGTAGATAAAGAATTTCTCTCTTCCAATGCTTTATATCATCTTTATACATTTCTTTCAATGACAACAATCTATAGATGATGCAAACAAATAACATGTTTCAAAAAGTAAAATATATTACATTACAAGTAAAAAAACATGTCATTAATTTGAACAACTAATTGAAAAAACACTCAGCATATAAACCACTACTTACCTCATGTATTTTCCAAGATCATATATAACTTGTTTGATGTTATCGTTGAAGTTGTCTGGGAGTGATAGAGGTAGAACATACGGAAACAATAAAAATGAATTGTTATTTGCTTAATCCAAAGTAGACAAAAAAATATCATGAAGATGTATATATACCAAAATAATTACCTTAATGAAGGTATGCCAATCATGTGTTTTTACCCACCAATTTCACCTTTCTTTGTTAAGATATTATTTATGTTTGAAGAAAAGTCCGTGGGAAATTTAATTCTTCAAATGAACTCTTTTAGATCATCGATTTTATTCTTTGTTAATAACCATGGAAGGATGTTTCAGTCTCCATCACTATTTGATTGTATCCCACTTTTCATTGCATGATTGGCTTCCAAAATTTCATTACAAATTATGAGAATTTTTTGTTTATCCCTCCTACCATCTATGATCTACCATAAAGTTCCTATCACATTCTTCTTGATATGCATTGTATCAAACAAATGATTTAGTCTTAGGTGCTCATAGTAGGGAAAACTCATGAATTGAGCAAGATAAATTTTCATTCCTCGTGGTAGCCCATCATGTCCTTCACGATCATTTCTGTTATATTCCAACTTCCATAGGTGAGGTGTCATTCTTTGTGGTTTTAATCCAGTCTCTTCTTTCCCATTGAAAATATTCTTTTCAGTAGCACAATACCTATGGTTCTTAGAGAGTAAGTGCCTATACTCATCAAACACCTCCTTTCCTAAACTTGTTGAACGACGCATTAGGACCACAAACTGGACATGCAAATTTACCCTTTGTTTTAAGGCCTGCAAGAGATGGATTAATTTCAATTATAAACGAAGGGATTATTTAAAAAAATGTATTATGTGATCTAATTGATATAATTGTATACTGTTAAAGTGCAATGGAACAGTACATACCATAAATATGTGTTAGTCCTGGGGCATCATGGATTGTCCATACAAGTATTCGATGGAATTGAATTTCCCTTTGCTTTATTGGTTTATAGATGTCATACATAGTGATGTTGACCCATAACTTCATTAACTCGTCAATAAGAAGCTCGATATATACATTCATATCTTTAACTTGGTACTTACCTAATATTTTGAAATTACACATAATTACTACTATGATATGTACATATAAGTAAATAAATAAATATAACATATTATGCAATAAATAATACAAATGAAAATGTTACAATATTCAAAAAATTAACATAAACAAATACCTGGAACAATCACTGTCAACATATTTTTCTCCCTCTTTATTGACATCCAAGGAGGAAGGTTGTTATTGATAACACAAATTGGCCACACTGAGTAAATAGACTTGAGCTCTCCAAATGGATTAACACCATCAGTGGCCAATGAAAGCCTAACATTATGAGGTTCATCTTTAAAATGCAACCATTTTTCCTCATTTTCCCTAAATTCATAGCCATTTGCAGGCATTCGAAGAAAACAATCTCCACTTCTCTTCCATGCATGGAAATCCATAAACTGTGCTATGCTTTCACACCTAGACAATCACTACAAAAGTAGAATTATGGGAATCTGACGAAGAACCTTTTGAGGCACTCTTTTTTTTAGTTGATTTCTTTGATATTTACTTCTCCAACATCACAAACAATTTGTTTTTTATGCATGTTGTCTATAATATATAATATGATCATTAAGACATGCATCTATAGCTTGATAATCCATTCCAATTTCTTTCATAATGACATGTAAATCTTGGTATGTGCGAGGTAAATTTTTTGACGATGGTAACATAAATTCATCTGGCAATCTAGTACAATAGTAAAAATCACTAGTTAGTGTAAAAAATATTAATCATGAATATTACATTCTTGTTTTACACATTAATTGACATTAAAAAAGGGGAAAAAAATCAACCTTTCATGTGATGAGACATATTGCTCTATACCTTAGGATATGTGTCATACAAGTGTTTGACAAACCATTTAAAACCTTTAAGTTCACCAACAATAACGTAACAAAGATAATATTTTCTCTTGAGCCTTCATAAAGTGGCGTCCCTATCTTCTCTAACATAGATTCATCACAAATAACATCAACATTCTCATCGCCAAACAAGTCTTGGATCAATTCAGTTGTCCCATCATCTTGAAATATCTTATTATTGTCATATTCTTCCATATGATCATTATCTTGATCTTCAATATTCACTCCATGTTCCTTAACTTGTAGAACATCATTTCCAGTCCTAATACTTAGCACATTTGGATCATAGTACCTAGGGGGGCCAACTTGACTATATAATCATTACAAGCAATCATGTGAATGTTGGGTGTGGAGCATGATTATCATCCTAATTTAGAGGTCTTTGTTTCAGTTGGATGTATACCCTAGGAAGATTGTACACCCCTCCATGAGGCGGGGTGCGGGGGCAGACTTGTCCCCCGTGCGGGGGTTCGGGGGAGGCATCCCCTCCGGCTGGGGGGTTTGGGTGCTAGCGGTCCCCCGGCGGGGGTTTCAGGGGCAATGCCCCCAAAGCTAAAAATAGATGTAAAATTGCCTTGTAAAAGTATAGTAATTTCTAGTCAATCTGGGTCGTTCATTAGGTGGATGATCTGACGGTAGAATTTATGTTTAGTTTAGGGTTTTTTCCCTAGAAGGCAACCCCTCTCTTTGTATGAGGGTATTGTATTGAGGCTGTGGAATATGTGTGTATTCTCCGAGCGAGAAACAAAGAGGTGAGACTGTGAGAGAAAATAAAGCATATTACAGTGGATCTGTTGTAGGTTGTGTCTCTTCATTTTGCTGGATAATAGGAAGGAAGGACTGGCTGTTCGAGGTGGACGTAGCCCAAACTGGGTGAACCACGTATATCTATGTCTCTCTGGTTTTATGTGTTTGTGTTTTTTTGCATTTTATATGTCTTGCATTTCTCTGTCATATATAATATTTTTCTAACAACTGGTATTAGAGACGAAGGTCTATTTGGCTGATAAACTCGCAGGAAAGAAGAGTTTATCGTTCGAGTGGGAGCAATGGCAGAAGATGGTAAGTTTAGGGTCGAGAAATTTAACGGCCAAAACTTCTCGCTGTGGAAAATGCAAATGGAAGATTATCTGTATCAGAAAGATCTGTACCTACCATTGAGCGGAAAAACAAAGAAGTCGACGGCTATGATAGATGAAGAATGGAATATTCTTGATAGAAAGGCACTTAGAATAGTACGGTTGTGCCTCGCAGTGTTGGTTGCCTTCAACATTTCAAAGGAAACACTGACAAAGGGTTTGATTTAGGCGTTGGTGAAACTATATGAAAAACCCTCGGCCTCAAACAAGGTATTTCTTATGAAACAGTTATTTAATATGAAGATGTCGGAAGGTGGATCTATTGCAGACGTTTTAAATTATTTTAATACAGTTACAAGTCAGTTAAGTTTTGTAGGGTAAACTTTGATGATGAAGTTAAAGCTCTGTTATTCTTGTGCTCATTGCCAGAAAGTTGGAATGGTTTAGTAATGGCCATTAGTAACTCTGTTTCTGGATCTAGTACTTTAAAGTTTGATGATGTTGTCGGTGCTATCCTTAGTGAGGAAATGCAACGAAAAATATCTAGTGAGACATCAGGTAATGCTTTGAGTGCAAAGTCTAGGGGAAGAAAAATAGAAAGAGGAAAGAGCTCAGGATATAGTAGTAAATCAAGGAAAGGCAAATCCAAGTCCACATCGGGGATAGTGAGTCGGAAATGCAGAAAGAAAGGACATCTAAAGAAAGAATGTAGATCTCGGAAGGGAAAAGAAGGAGATGCACAACAAGAAAACAATCACGAAGCAAATGTGACAGGTGCGGTGTTACAAGATGCTTTGATTATTTCTTTCGAAAATATTACTGATTCCTGGGTGGTAGATTCAGGGTCCTCATTCCATGCCACACCTGATAAGAAATATTTTCATGACTATGTTCAAGGATATTTTGGACAAGTCCATTTGGGTGATGATAAACCTTGTAAAATTGTTGGAATGGGTAAGGTCCTTGTAAAACAACAGAATGGAAACCAATGGCTACTAAAGGAGGTAAAGGCATGTTCCAAACCTGAAGAAAAATCTGATTTCAACAGGGAAGTTAAGCGGTGAAGGTTATGTGACAACTTTCACAGATAAATCTTGGAAGGTCACCAAAGGAGCCCTGGTAATAGCAAAAGGTGAAAAGGTTGGTACATTGTATTTATGCAATGGTAATGCTTTAACTTCCAAAGGAGAAGATGCAACATTATGGCATCATAGACTCAGACACATGAGTGAGAAGGGGATGAAGATTCTTCACTCAAGGAATTTGTTGTTGGGTTTGAAGAATGTTGATTAGGACTTTTGTGAGAATTGCATTTATGGAAAACAGAAGAGGGTCATATTTCTCAGAGTTGGGAAAGAAAAGAAGAGCGAAAAATTAGAGCTTGTGCATACAGATGTATGGGGACCTGCTCAAGTATCATCTCTCGGTGGCTCTCATTATTATGTTACTTTTATTGATGATGCAACTAGAAAAACTTGGATTTATTGTATTCAAAATAATCCTGATGTATTTGATGCTTTCAAGAAATGGAAAGCTTTGGTTGAGATTGAGACAAGAAAGAAATTGAAGTGTCTCAGATCAAGTAATGGAGGTGAATATTGCAGCAAAGAGTTTGATATGTACTGTTCAGAGCATGGAATTTGCAGAGAGAAGACCATTCCAAGAACACTACCAGAAAATGGTGTGTCAGAAAGGATGAACAAAACAATCATGGAGCGTGCAAGGTGCATGAGATTGCATGCAGGATTTCCTTTACAATTTTGGGTAGATGCTGTAGATACTTTTGTTATCTAATAAACAGAGGGCCTTCAAGTTCCTTGGATGGTGGTATTCAAGAGGAAGAATGGACAGGTAAAAAGGTAAAATACTCCTTTTTAAAGCCTTTTTGTTGTGAGGCCTTTGTCCATATTAATAAAGAAAATAGAACAAAGCTTGAGGCAATATTAAAGAAATGTACCTTTATTGGATATGGTGTTAATGATTTTTGTTATCGCTTAGATGATTATGAAAATCACAAAATCATTAGGAGCAGAGATGTAATATTCAATGAAAAGGTCTTGTATAAGAATCAGTTGCAAGAAAAGAAACATGAAAAAGAAAACAAGAAATACATAGTTCTTGATGGGATCACTAAAAAAGTAAAGGTGCCTGAAAATAATAATAATCAACAACCACAACAACAACAACCACCACAATAGCAACATGCACCCCAAACACCTGAAAGTGGTGTTAGAAAATCTACCAGGATAAGTATACCCCTTGAATGATACTCTCCTTCATTATATTATTTATTGTTGATTGATGTTGGTGAACCTGAATGTTATGAAGAGGCAATGCAAGTTGAAAGCAGGATGAAGTGGGAGCTAGCCATGGAAGAAGAGATGGACTCCTTAATGCATAACTAGACTTGGGACTTAGTCAGGTTGCCTGCAGGTGAAACTACATTGCAGAATAAATGGGTTTACAGGCTGAAGGAAGAAGATAGAGGAAATAGAGGTACAAAGATAGACTTGTGGTGAAAGGGTCTACACAGAAGAAAGGTATTGATTTTGATGAAATATTTTCTCCTGTTGTTAAAATGACTTCAATCAGAACTATTTTAAGTCTAGTAGCAGTTGAAGATTTGCATCTTGAGCAGTTAGATGTAAAGACAACCTTTCTCCATGGGGATTTGGAGGAAGAGATATATAGGCAGCAGCCACAAGGATATGAAGTGAAAGGGAAGGAGAAACTAGCGTGCAGGTTGAAGAAGAGCTTGTATGGCTTAAAACAGACTCCAAGGCAATGGAATCTAAAATTTGACAAGTTTATGTCTGAACAAGGTTATACTAGATGTCACTCTGATCATTGTGTTTATCTGAAAAAGCAAAATGATGGCAGCTATATTATATTGTTATTGTATGTAGATGACATGCTTGTTGCAAGATCTAACATGCAGGAAATAAATGTGCTCAAAAGAAAATTGGCAAATTCATTTGCAATGAAGGATTTGGGAGCTGCAAAACAAATCCTTGGTATGAGAATAACTAGAGACAGGAAAAATCGTAAATTAACATTGTCTCAGAATGAGTACATACAAAAGGTGTTGAAAAGATTTAACATGCACAATGCAAAACCAGTTAGTACACCTTTTGCTAGCCATTTCAAACTTAGTAAGGAAATGTGCCCAAAGACCCAAGAAGACATGGATTATATGTCTAAAGTTCCATATGCATCAGCAGTTGGAAGCTTAATGTATGCAATGGTCTGCACAAGGCCTGATATTGCACATGCAGTGGGAGTTGTAAGCAGGTACATGAACAATCCAGGAAAAGAACATTGGATGGCAGTGAAATGGATTCTCAGATATTTGAAAGGTACCACAAATCAAGCATTATGCTTTGGTGGTTCAAACATTTCTCTATAGGGATATGTTGATGCAGATATGGCAGGTGACAGAGATAACAGGAGGAGCACTACAGGATATTTATTCACTGTTGGTGGAACAGCTGTCAGTTGGGTTTCAAAAATCCAAAGTGTTGTTGCACTTTCAACAACAGAAGCAGAGTATGTTGCTGCTACAGAGGCTAGTAAAGAAATGATCTGGTTACAAAGGTTTATGGGTGAATTGGGTAAGAAACATGATATGGGCACGTTATACAATGATAGCCAAAGTGCCATGCATCTTGTAAAGAACTCAACGTTTCATTCCAGGACTAAACACATACAGCTCAAGTACCATTTCATACGATCAGTGTTGGAAGATGGAGAGTTGAAGCTGGAAAAGATACACACTAGCTAGAATCTTGTAGATATGCTAATAAAAGTTGTAATCAGGGAGAAACTGAGAATATGC
This sequence comes from Pinus taeda, assembly GCA_000404065.3. NCBI lineage: Eukaryota > Viridiplantae > Streptophyta > Pinopsida > Pinales > Pinaceae > Pinus > Pinus taeda. Next base: position 525,608 of record APFE030359952.1, on the reverse strand, counting down.
TCAATTTAAATTGGTCTTCAAGGATGATGATGAAGATGAGAAACAACCGGGTCCAAAGAGGAGTCATTGTCCAGCAAATGAAGCAGCGTGGAGTTGCTACAATCATTCTCCAAGTGGGAGATTGTTGGGTGTGGATCATGATTATCATCCTAATTTAGAGGTGTTTGTTTTAGCTGGACGTATACCCCAGGAAGATTGTACACCCCTCCATGCGGGGGCGGGCTTGTCCCCTCGACGGGGGTTCTCGGGGGGGGGCATCCCCCCCAGATGGGGGGTCCAAGGGCCAGCGGTCCCTCAGTGGGGGTAGTGCCCCTAAACCTAAAAACATATGTAAAATTGCCTTGTAAAAGTATAGTAATTTCTAGTCAATCTGGGCCGTTCATTAGGCGGATGATTTGACAGTAGAATTTATGTTTAGTTTAGGGTTTTTTTCCCTAGAAGGCAACCACTCTCTTTGTATGAGGGTATTGTATTGAGGCTATGGAATATATGTGTATTCTCAGATCGAGAAACAAAGAGGTGAGACTGTGAGAGAAAATAGAGGATATCACAACAGATCTGCTGTAGGTTGTGTCTCTTCATTTTGCTAGATAATAGAAAGGAAGGACTAGCTATTCGAGGTGACGTAGCCCAAACTGGGTGAACCACGTATATCTGTGTCTCTCTAGTTTTATGTGTTTGTGTTTTTCCACATATTGTATGTCTTGCATTTCTCTGTCATATATAATATTTTTCTAACAATGAAATTAGTTTATAGAAAAATATTATAACAATAAAATTTCTTACAAATACATTTAATATAAAGAAAACATATATAATGGTTCATAAATAACTTACCCCAGGACAATATTCATTCCCCGCTTCAATGGGCCCATTCTTCCTAAAATTTCGTATTAACTGTAACATATGAAATTCTTCATGAACATGTGCACCCATAAAGAGTGCAAGGGAAATAATATTTCCTGTCATTGATTCCTAGCTGATTATATCTCCATCTAATGTTTTGATGTTCTCCCAACCACAAAAAAATATGTGATGATTATGTTATAAAACTGAGTGGCCATATAACTAGATCTAATATTATATTTTTGTAATGCAATTGATATATAAAATAAAATCTATTTTCCCTATGCCCTATTTATATATATTGTGGGATATTAAATGGGAATTTCTAATATATATTATGTAATCTAATATTATGTTATAACACAAAATATGTTTTCCTTATGCCATTAATATATAAAACAAAATATATTTTTTTCGCTCGTGAAAAACACCTTATAACCTTTCAAAATTATTTTACTTACAACAAAGATGCCACAACGTCTATTACATGCAAGATATCTATATATTTATTGATCGTCAGAATTCTGACGTTAGTTGACTAGCCAAACTCAAAGATGACTTGTTAAACAAACTGTCACATATGATCACATTTATTGTGTTGGAAGATAGACACCATATAAGTAGAGTATCGAAATATCAATCCTCTATTCATAAGCCATTGTAATTCCGACTAACACAGGTACATATACAATTTTTTTTTTTTTGAAAAAATTACATTTTTCTTGTAATTTGCAACAAAACAGGCCATACTGCTGGACTATGTCATTGAAATTTAGTCTTATATGTAGTATTGGATGCAAGGGTAGGTTTGGAAGCCTTACCCAAACTGGAGCCGAGGAGATTATCACAGTAATTGAATCAAAATAATTAGACTAGGGTTACATGAAGAGACCAACACCACCCTAGAATCAAGGTCCAAAATCCCAAACAATATTCTTATCCTTAGGATTATCAAATATAACAACAAAAAATACCCGAGCCAGAGGGAAAATATTCAAATCATTAGTCAATAGAGGTTTCCACAAATCAGAAATCCACTTATGGAGATCAATCAACTGTGGTCAAAACCCATTAAACCTACAATCCAAACTTTTTTCTGAATTTGTTTTGCACAATTGAAGGTTTCTTCACCCCCCGAGGGAACATTAACAACAATAGCTTCTTGAACTATCAGAAGAACAAATCCATATTTCAACATGACACTGTAAGATACCTTGGATTGAGTCTCATGGGAGGAAGAACTTGCAAATCCAACTGCCATTCCTTCAAGAGATGTTGATGTCACCGTTAAATCACAAAAAAATGCCATTCTACATAGGACTATGGGTAGATCTGCATAGTTGAGGGTCAACTAGGCTAAAACCTAGTTTCCGCGGGAGCTTACGGAGCACGAGCCATGATTTGTTTCGCTAGGAGTAAATTATTATCATTGTTATTTGCAAATACACATAATATTATGGTATGGTAGTGGAATAAGTACACCTTTTTTTAAATGTCTTGAATCAATAAAAAATATTATAAAGACATGTAAATTCTTTTTTTTGTAAGTTGGCTATCTTGTATAAATAAAATATCAAAGAGATACATAACATGTTATATCTTATGAAGGAGAGGATTGATAACATGAGATTTTACGACATACAAATAATAATATTTCCCCTTTATTCCATGCCTTCTAATGTAAAACCCTAGGAGATTCCTATATGGTAGAGTACATATTTTTATTAGGTTGGAAAGCCAAGTTGTGTTGGGATTGCAAGCCGAGGTAAATACACTCATTTTGGGGCCTATGTACCTATGATATGTGTTTTGAGGCTAGAGTTTCTATGTGGTTAAAAGTTGGAGAGCATGTGTGTAAAAGTGCTCAATGAGTCTAATGTTGTAATATGTGACCACACTATGTTAATGTGATACATCATGACTACATACCTCCAGACGAAAAGAGTATGGGGGGATTATTCCACAACATTGAAAAGAAAAGGAGTGTAACCATAGCATAACCCTAAGTTTGAAAGTTGAGGGGGGTGGTCTACACAAGTTTTGAAGTGGTGGGGAAGGGTTCCCCAAGTGACACTTTGTAAAAATCAACCATACATAGAAAATTCCTACTCCACATAATTCCCAGAGATATCTTTGAACCATATGGGTATACAAAATACTACTAGTGGTAACCCTGGTGGGTGGTCGATCCATTGTTTTGAGTGTCTCGGACTGAAGTTATTGATGCATGATGTTGAATGTTGTGGACTCATGCTACAAAATGATAAGTGATCCAATTAACCCCTGAACCATGTAATCTAATTGCTTATTGTAAATTCCATGGTGGAATTGTATAGTCTAATTCCCCTTGTTCCTATCGAGGAAGGATGGCCCCTTGGAGGGGGAATTGGTTGGGATTATTACTAAATTATATAGCTAAATTTTCCTTGCCCACCTCAAGGAAGGTTAGATCTTGGAGAGAGAATTGGTTGGACTAGTATACCAACATGAGGCCTCATACCTAAATGGTATGGACTATGTGTCCATAAATGACTTGAGGAGATATTTTCTCATTTGTGGAGTTAAAGTACCAGCCTGATGGTGACTCATTCATAAGAGTTTTAGAGAAGTGTAATCTACAGTTGGGAGGTACATCAGAGGTATACAAATAATTGGTGGTTAATTACAAAAGAAAATACCCCAATTATGTGAATAAGTAATGAATGTTTCTCAGATTTGGTGTACTCTTGTAATGCATTTTTTTTGAAACACATGTCTAAGTTGAACGTATCATCTGTAAATTATTATGTTGAAGTTTGAATACATTTTTGTGGTTATATATTCACAGAAACCTACAATTTATTCTTATTGGTAAGACTAGTCTAAGTATAGTAAATGATACATAATAGTGTGAAGTGCATGGGATAATAATGGGAGTGCTGAAAATGTGCATGTATGGTTTTCAAAAGAGATGAAATTGTTAAGGACCCCTTTTGGATTGTGTAACTAAGTAATTGTGTCAGGTTCTTCTGGAATGAAAGAATTAGAGGCTCTTCCTGAAAGGTTGTCTTGGATGGCTGGGGTAAATGCCTTTGTTGGGTTCAAACTTGGAGCTTGCGATAGAACTAGGTGTAAGGCCCAATGAGCCTTTAAATTTTTACTAAATTGTTGAGTGAACAAGTACATATTAATGAGCTAGTAGCTATTCATAGGTTTAGGACATACTGTTCTCTAGGAGTTGAGCCATAAATTTCACCTCTTTAATTAGATTGTAAGGGGATACAAATATGAGAGTTATCAAATTCATATAGTGGAGAAGAAACTCCTTTAGTTAATCCAAGTATGAGAACTTAATATCCAAAGCCCCCTTGTTAAACCATTTTGAGAATTTTTCCTTGTTTGAAAGTCATTTGGATTCATTATAGGTAGAATATGCCTAAATTCTGTTGTTCATAAGTAGGCACATTCCATTAGGGTAGTAACCCTCTACGAATAGAGTCAAAACCTTAAATTGGAGTGAATATCAAAGAAGCTCTCATGAATTTATGGTGAAATTCTATTGAAGGGATTTCTAACTTTGCAATATAATACAAATATTAACCTCTCTTAAGTTGCTAGGTAGATGAGTAGCTAGAGTTCAACTTGGTATGTTTTAAAGAAATACTTGGATGCCTTCCTATAATTATGCATGAGGGGATTGTGGAGAGACCATGAGAGCTAGACCTCTCAAATATTGACCATAATGCAAGGTCATTCTTGGGAAGAAGCCAAATGAAACAAGTTTTACGAGAAGTAGACTTAATGAAGGGAGAATCAACAAGTAGACTTGGTGAAGGTAGGAGCAACTAATAGACTTGGTAAAGGTATAAGAAACAAACATACTTGGTGAAAGTAGAATTAACTACTAGGAGTTGTGAAAAAGAAAGCAAATTCAGTGAAGTAGGTTGGTGCCTATGAATATTTGCAACAATGGGGATTTGTGTCTCATGTAGGTTGGTGCCTATGAATATTTGCAACAATGGGGATTCGTGTCTCATGTAGGTTGGTTCTTATAAATCTTGCAATAGTGGGGATTGGTGTCTCTTGTAGGTTGGTGCCTACAAAGCAGCTGAGGGGAATGGTATCTCCTGTAGGTTGGTGCGTTGAAAGCAACAGAGGGGATTGGTGTCTCTTGTAGGTTAGTGCCTACAAAGTAACAAAGGACATTGGGGTATCTTGTAGATTGGTGCCTACAAAGAAATAGAGGACATTGGTGTCTCCTATAGGTTCACGCCTACAAATTGACATAATAGTAGATTAGTGCCTACAAGATCTTTCATACAAAGAAGTTTTGTGGCTTTCCCTAGTAAGGGTTTCCATATATATGTTGTGTTACATGTTTAATTTATGAGGTTCAAATGTTTAAATAAGTAAAATTTGTCATTATATTGATTCAACCCCCTTCTTAGTATAGTTTGAACCCAACAAATGGTATTCAAGCAAGTTCCTTATGAATCTATCTAACCATTGGAAGGAAGATCTCAAAGGGACCACAACTAGTCAAGATGGTTCTTACATAAAGAGAGATCCATTATTTGATGGATCAAATTATGATTTATGGAAGGAAATAATGAGGTAATATCTAATGACTCTTGGCTTTGATACATGGTAATTTGTAGTGATGAAAGGAACACCGAAAATAATAACGTAGAAATCATGAATGTCATCTTGAGTGGGCTATCTGGTGACCACCAATATTGCAACAATAATGCTACATCTCCTGGGCTTCCTACTTTACTTTTAGCAACCCGGTAGTTCGTAACAAACTTGGAAGCGACGGTGCTGTATGCACAAGTACTAGTTCTTATTGCAGGCTGTCACTTGGTCAACTGGCGCAAGATCACTAGGAGCTCAAGCCAAATTCTATGGATTCCAGAAGAAGCTCTACATGTGATGAAAGGAAGGAAAGCTAACTCTACAGAGGCTACTCTACTTGCAGAAAGGAGAAGAAGACTGAAATGTAAGGTAAACCTAGCAAACCCTAATTAACCAACTAATCCTACTTTTGTAGAAAGAGAGATACAAACCATGAAATGAATGCCATTACTTAATTTAGGAAGTAAACAACATCTACTCGAGCTATTTTTAGAAGGAAATGAGGAAAAAACATCTTTTTGGATTTTTATGTATTTTTAGGTGAAATTGTCATGCATGTAATTTATTTGTTTGTGAATGCGACAATGATTAGGTGGCGATGGAGGGTGACTTTGGAGTTTGCAGATGTGTAGGAAGGTGTGGATGGGTCCTAGGAGGTCCCAGGTGGCTTTTTGGAGGCTTTTCCTGCAATCAGACTTCAAAAAGACACCTACAGGAAAATCTATAGGAGGCTGCAGTGAATCTACAGGAGGTCTACAAGAGGTCTACAAGAGGATGCCGAGAGCAGTTTTGGAGGTTTTGAAGGTGGGAAAGAAGGTGGAAAGGGTAGCTGAAGGTTAGGGTGATGCGTTAAGGTGTCTAGGGTTCATCAAGAAGGATTGAGAAAGAGAAAGATGGTTGGACTTGTTCAAGGAAAGAGAGGAAAGTTGATGAGGAAAGTATGAAAAACTAAGGCAGATTTGTGAGGGACTTTGGGTGACCTGTGGAACATAGATCAAAGAGAAATGGTGCTGGCTGATTGGCTGACTTATTGTGAGAGGAGGATTGCTACAAGAGAAATTAAACTCACATCATGAGATTAAGCAAGCAGGGAAACTAGCTACATCAAAAAACAAAACTTTGTATCAAGCTAGTCTAAATTCTGATCTAGGAAAGTAAATGCTGAAAAATGCTACATGGAAAGATAACATGGAAGGAAATTTATTGCAAAGACAGAAATGAGCATGGTGAAATAGATCTACAACAAAAGCATTAACCTTCTAACAAATTGCAATACTAGAAATCCTATGGAAAAGACAAATCTATGTTTTTTGTGGCAACAATAGGGTCTTGGCCTCAGTTCATGGTCCCAGAGGGAGGAAAGGAGGCCAAGGCTCTGTTGATGGCCTTTTTGTGTCTTTTTCCTATCACTGTTCAACCTTCTACAACAAAATAAAATGAAAACAACCTTTTAAATCACCAAAAGCAACCTATTCTTAACTAAAGAAGAAATCTATCTAACAACAACTAATTCATAAACTGAAACAAAGCATATAAATACAAAACAAGAGGAGCTTGGCTGCTTGGATTGGGCCCTGACCCAAGAGCTTCAGCCCTCTGGGGTAACTTAGTGCTAGCTCGAACACGATCTCATCTTCATTATCAAAATAATAATAGGATTACATGAAATTGTCAACAAAAGTAAGCTCGAAGTTGAGCAGAGAAAAGTTGCAACAAAAATTCGAAAATTTGACTAAATTCCAACAACCTAATGAGGTCCTAGGCCTCTCTACTTATACAAATAAGCTCCCATCAATTTCCTTAAAATCAGGGAGGCTTGGCTCCCAAAACTTAAGATAAACAAAAGTTATCCTCCACTTGCTCGGCTGCCTCTTTGGTGCATTGATGTGGCTGCGTGTGGTCCAAGCTGCATGATGGAGAATTCGAAGTGGGGAGCCATAAATGATGGGGATACCCTCCTATAAATCCTCTACCTGTCTTCTTTGAATATTTGCTACCAAATGTCCATTAAATCTTTGACTTTGTCTCCAAAATTGACCAAAAATCTGCATTAAGCACACACTAGAATCCATGGCATAATGACCAACCCAACTCACACTATTAGCATAAATATAATAAAAAAACATGCAATAAACTAATGAGAATGGTGGATTAAGCTAAGTTAGGAGGCAAAATGAGCCATATAATTACCCATTTATGGGGCTTATCATCACCCCCCCACTGAATGTGTTGCTCATCCTCTGAGCAACTAGTCCATCTCATCTTTGATGGCCCTGATGGCCTCCCTAACATACCATGCTTCTTATGTGAGGTCCTCTTCTTTGTCATGGAATTGTTCCTTTCTATCGACCTCTCCCCACTTATGTTGTTCTTTTTCCTCTTTTCTTCTACAAGATGTTCATTTGGTTGGAAGAAGTTTTTCTTGGTAGGTTGCCCAATTGGCTTTTCATCTTTGCTCCAAGGTAATCCAAGGGGAAGGCTGGTAACCCTAATGATAAATTCTGGGGTGATTTCCATGGAGAGACCCCTCAAGGTAACAGTGGCATGGGTCCTTGAGTGAGGGACTAAAGAAAGGGCAAACTCCTGAGCCACTTCTTCATCAAACCCTCAGAATTTTTCAAAGAATGGCATCTAATTGGCTCTGGTAATAATGGCTACTACTTCGGGATGCTCATGGATCCTAGATGAATTTGTGGGCTCCTTCCTCATGAATGCACCTGTCATCTTGCTTATACCCCCTTTGAACACCCAAAATGGAGATGGAGAAAAGAATTTTGAAGGAATAGGAAAACAGAGAAAAACTGTTTTTTTTTAAGAAAACAAGCATATTTTTTTTATATGGAATTCCTCTTCTCCTACAAGCTCAATTCCTCCTTAAAACTATATCATTCCTTGCACATATTAATAACCAAGGTTGGTATTCACAAAACCTACCTCCTCAAGCCATAAATCGAGCAAAAATTCGATGTTTTCTCCTTAAAAACTGCTTACTACCCCTCCTGTAGAACTGGCTGTAGGTGCTCTTGTAGAACCTATTACTGCTCCTATAGAATGCCGATAGCAGAAGGATGGTTGAAAATGATAGAGAATGATGCTTTTAAGGCTATGGAGGTCATATAGAGCTTGATACAGTTAAGTGGACGAGGATGAAATGGAAGAAAAGGTGGTGAAGGAGTTTCGAGGAGGAGTACTTATGTCTTCTTTGAGATATTTCCGGTGATGGGGTGAGATGGCAAAAAGGTACGTTGCCATATTTGGATTGTTGGTCCCCACTGCGTTGTCATTATGACTCCTCATGATTCCTTCCTGCAATCACTTCCCATCATTGCATTAGAGTTTGTATACCCTCCACTACCTGTCCTTTGGATTTTCTATGAGTTGACTAGGCACACGTGTGGTGGAATCTCCAGATGAGCACAGTCAACTGGATGAGGGTGGCTAGTTAACTGGCCGCCTTTTCTTGTTCAAACCTAACCATCTCATTTGCTTATGCATATTTTTGAATTACATAGATGCAACAGAGGAGAGGGTTAGACACTTACCTGCAAATTGAATGTTCGTGCTGTGGTGCATCTTGGTTCCTTTGCTGCTGCATGCTCGTATTTCAGTTATTGCATGACTGTATCTCATTTACCATATGCTTTATACTCCCTGATGTGTCTTTTGTTTGCTTTATGCAGGTACCTTATGGATGGATTTGGCTTCAGACATCCTCTTCAATCCTATGGCTGCACCTATTTTGCTGCTGTGGCTTGATTTTAAGGGGATCAATTGCTACAGGAAATCCTACATGAGCTGCTGTAGCTGCTTCTCCCTTTAAAATTTTTAACTGATTTTTATGCTGGGAGCTTTGAGGATGATATTAGAGATTCTGATGAAGATAAAGAGGTACTTGGTAAGCTGCAGGTGAGAATTTGAGGTGATGTTCCTTTTATTTTTTATTTTTTCTAAAAAATTGGTTTCTGTGTTTTTTTGACAGGAAGGAAAGAAATCGATTATGGTGAGGTGGTGCAGGTGTGGGATGGATGGCCAGGAGGGTGGATAGCTGTAGAATGACCTACATGCTCTTCAGGAAATCTCTCAACCACTCAAACTACTTTTTGATACCATTTCTGGCTCTCTGTGATTTCTACAGGAGCCTCTTGTAGAACACACAGGGCCTCCTGTAGGATACACAGTCTTCAGAAAAAAAAATAGTGAGGTGAAAGAAAGGTCAGAAATGATGGAGAAGAGTGTGGAGGAGGTGAAATAGGCTTTTGTGGCATCTTCTCTTGCTTCCTGTGGTCCACCTGTAACCTGCAATGCATATTAAAAGTCAATTTTCTCCTCCTTCCTTTCTCTGTTTTGTCTCTTTTTTTGAAAGACAACTAGGGTGCCTCAAGGAGGTTTTCACCTTAATTGCCTGCCCTAGGCGCCTCCAAGATAGGTTTTCACCCAGGGATCTTATTCTCTCTCTTTTCTATTTTTGTGATCACTGGGCTGCCTCAAAAGAGGTTTTCAACCCAATGTTGGGACTCAAGGGCCTCATGGAGGTTTTCACTTGAGTCCTTATTATTTTTTCTTTCTTCTTGCTTTTTAGTGAGTGGGTGGAGTGGAGGCTAAGACCTGCTCCACTACCAACACTATCTTATTCATATCTTCAATGAACTCTCGCTTGGAGATGTTTAAAAGTGTGCAACAAGAAATGCTAAATTTAGGAAGTGCTAAAAATAGAACTACTAAAAATAGCACTTCTAAAAATAGCAGTTTGGCCCATGAGCATTTTGGCCACCTTGGGTGAGAGGTGAAACTGCTAAAAATAACATCTTCTAAAAATAAAATTTCTAGGTCCCTTCCTATTTATAGCAGTCCCTGGTCTATCTATAGGAAGTAAATTCGAATTTGGTCTTACGAGCAGTTTGGAATATTAATTAATTAATTCTTCATGAGTTAACTAGTGAAGGAAAAGCAAACTTGAAGTCTTTGTGAGAACATGCAATTATTTCTCCACTAATTGGGGAATGTGTCCTTGATTTTCTCCATTGATTGAGGAATTAAGGATGAGTTTTAACTTAGTCAAGTTCAGTTTAATTTAACAAGTTGTTAAATTACTGAGATATAGTTTTTGATGCTTGCATGCATGTGACAACTATTATTTTCAAATAATTGTGTATTCACTCATGGATAACTGATGCATGTCAATTCTATTAGAGACCCATTTGAGATCAGAGAAGGGACATTGTACTATCATTTGGATGAATATTTTTCCTATAAAGGAAGCTCATCGATGATGAGTATTTATCTCCTTCAGGGTCGTGCAGTTAGATTAGAGGTTAGTGAGTGTGTGAAGAGGCCAATTCACACAGGTGGCAGCACTGGACCCCAAGTAAAACTGCACAAGGAAATAGGAGGCTTGGAAGACATAGGAGAAGGTTTGTGAGAAGCCTTTGACTCTCTATGAGTAGGAGAGGGATTGTAGAGAGAGCAAGATAGCTTGTGAGCTAATTCTTTTTGTAATTCAGACTATATTTCCACTTGTATGATAATATAGAGATGGAGTTTTAGGCTGGTGCTTTCCCTTGGTTATATCATCTGTGTTATATGTGTTTGATTTCTCCATATCAGTTATATGTGTTCCTATTGATGTTGCTCATGTTCGATTAAGCTTTCGCTACATTGTTTGTAGAAGTAGATCAAGTGTTTTTCTTTAGTACATTGCATTACTAGGTGATCTACAGGTGGGAAATTTCTACATGGTATCAGAGCTAGCTGATTTGTAGAAAAAAGTTCTACATGGTATCAGAGCTAGCTGATTTGTAGAAAAATTCTACAAAATTCTACATGGTATTGGAGCACAGGTGATCAAGGAAGAACAATATACAAGAATAGGAGATTTCAAAGTTTTGAGTTTTGGGCCAAGAGTTTGCAGAGCAGATTTGAAAATTTATGTATAAAATTTCAGAAACAAATAGTAAATTTGGATTCGTTGTGGGAAAATACAAAAAAAAAAAATCTGCTGAATTGGAGTTTGGATGAGGGAGATATCGCTGATTTAAAATCAACCATTTTTCTAGAAAATTTCGTGACAGCAGGAAAGTGGAAATAGATTGGTTTTCTAGGCAAGAACCTATATTCACTTGAGGTACAAGATGCATGCAAAGCGTTGATGATAAAGGCAAAGGTTAAATACTTGGTGGTTGAGAGGGAGAGTAAATTACCTCTCAACATGCAGAGCCAGAAGAAGTCTCAAACAATTGTGGAGGAGTCACGACTGGTGCAACAAATTTAGGAGGTTGTGGAGTAGCCACAATAAGGGAAGCTGAGAGGAGATTGAGTAGAGACATATACTCATGCAGAGACCTCTAGTAGGGGGAAACTTCGAGCCAGGTGGGCACAGGGATCGCATGTAGCCATACCTCCAGGTAGGAGGTGGGGCGATGTAGAGTGATTGTCCCAAGGAGGAGGGGCAGGATCCTTGAGGTACCCAACCTCTTGGATGAGACCTTGCTACAGGAGCCTCGATATGGAGTAGCAGGAACTGACTGATTGGGTAGAGACAGATGCGGATGGAGAGGCAGAGAAAGCTATAGTGTAGGGAATCTCAGGACAATGCATAGCATGCAGACTGCAGCAATGCGAGAGGCACAAGTGTGTTGCACTGTGCAGGGTATCACAGAGAAGGGTGCAGCGTGTGAGATGCATGGAGATGTTGCATTATAGTAGAGGTCAGAGAGGGAGCACTTGTCAGAAGCAAGTAGAGCTTCAACATCAGAGTATGTTTCGAGCTCAACAGAGTGGTCAGTTGGGAGTTTTTTTTTTTTTTTTTTTTTTTTTTTTTTTTTTTTTTTTTTTTCGAGTGTTGTTGGAGCAACTGCACTTGGTAGATGTGTTGCATGCAGAACATTCCGAAGGTACATGATCAGGTTTGAGAGGAAGCCTTTCTTGTTGAGAGGGAGTGTTGAAAAGTGTGCAACAAGAAATGCTAAATTTAAGAAGTGCTAAAAATAGAACTGCTAAAAATAACACTTCTAAAAATAATAGTTTGGCCAATGAGAATTTTGGCCACCTTGGGTGAGAGGTGAAACTGCTAAAAATAACATCTTCTAAAAATAAAATTTCTAGGTCCCTTCCTATTTATAGCAGTCCCTGGTCTATCTATAGGAAGTAAATTCGAATTTGGTCTTACAAGCAGTTTGGAATATTAAATAATTAATTCTCCATGAGTTAATTAGTTAAGGAAAAACAAACTTGAAATCTTTGTGAGAACATGCAAATATTTCTCTACTAATTGGGGAATGTGTCCTTGATTTGCTCCACTGATTGAGGAATTAAGGACGAGTTCTACATTGAAAGGATCAATTGACTTAGTTTAACTTAGTCAAGTTTAGTTTAATTTAAAAAGTTGTTAAATTAATGAGATATAGTTTGTTGATGCTTGCATGCATGTGACAACTATTATTTTCATATAATTGTGTATTCACTCATGGATAACTGATGCATGTCAATTCTGTCAGAGACCCAGTTGAGATCAAAGAAGGGACAATGTACTATCAATTGGATGAATATTTTTCCTATAAAGGAAGCTCATCCATGATGAGGATTTATCTCCTTTAGGTTTGTGCAGTTAGATCAGAGGTTAGTGAGTGTGTGAAGAGGCCAATTCACATAGGTGGTAGCACTGGACCCCAAGGAAAACTACATAAGGAAATAGGAGGCTTGGAGGATAGAGGAGAAGGTTTGTGAGAAGCCTTTGACTGTCTATGAGCAGTATAGGGATTGCAGAGAAAGCAGGATAGCTTGTGAGTTGATTTTTTTTGTAATCCATATTATATTTCCACTTGTATGATAATATAGAGATGGGGTTTTAGGATGGTGCTTTCCCCTGGTTATATCTTCTATGTTATGTGTGTTTAATTTCTCCATATTAGTTATATGTGTTCTTATTGATGTTGCTCATGTTCGATTAAGCTTCTGCTAAGTTGTTTGTAGAAGTAGATCAAGTGTTTTGCTTTAGTACATTGCATTACCAGGTGATCTACAGGTGGGAAATTTCTACATGGTATCGGAGCTAGCTGATTTGTAGAAAAAAGTTTTACATGGTATCAGAGCTAGCTGATTTATAGAAAAATTCTACAAAATTCTACAGGAGAGGGGCTTCTTGTAAATTTTCAACCTATCTCCATTGACAAGCATGGGGATGGCTTCCTCATCAATGGTTCTGATCAGAACTAAACCATTTTCATTGCATTTTTCCACAGTGTAGGGTCCCAGCGATCTTGTCCTCAACTTGCCTTTGAAGTCTTTATACCTTGAGTCATAGAGCAGTGCCCAATCTCCCTCTTGGAATTTCTTCTCCTTGATATTTTTTTCATGCCATATTTTCCTTTGAAGCTAAAATACCTCTGTGTGGAGAAGGGCCTGCAATCTTTGTTCATCCAATCCATTGAGCTGGAGTAGCCTTTCCCTTTGTGCATGGCTGAGGTCTAGGTCCAACTGAGCTGCCATCCTTAGTGTATTGTATTCAAATTCTATTGACAACAAAGCCTTCTTCCCATAGACCAGTTCATAGGGTGTGTACCTTGTGGTGGTCTTCCATGTTGTGTTGTAGGCCCAGGTGGCCTCAACTAGTCTATCCGCCCAATCTTTTCTGCTGTGCCTCACTACCTTGGTCAGAATTCCTTCCAAAGATTTGTTAGTGACTTTCACCTGCCCATTGGCTTGTGGATGGTAAGGGGTGGAAGTCTCGTGCTTGATTTTATGATGTGTGAGCATGTCTTCAATCAAATTGGAAGTGAACTGACTGCCTTAATCTGTAACCAGTTCTCTTGGATACCTAAACTTATAGAATATGTTTTCTCTTAAAAACTCAGCTACTTTTTCCTTTGTTGCTGCCTTGATTGCTTTTGTCTCTACCCATTTTGTCAGATAATCAGTGCACACAATGATGTATTGCCTCTTTTTGAAGGAGGGTTGATAGGACCCACAAAGTCCATGCCCCACTTCTCAAATGGCTCAAAGGTCACTTGAGATTACTTGGGCATCTCATCCTTTGGAGTAGGTTTCCCCATCCTTTGGCACCGATCACATTGGTTGGTATATCTCTTCACATCTTGATGAATAGTGGGCCAATAGTAGCCTGCTTGCAAGATTTTGAAGGTAGTCATCTTTGCTACAAAATGGCCTCCACAAGGACCATCATGACAGGTTAGGAGAATGTCAAAAACTTCCTCATCCCTGACACATCTTCTCAAGATCTGGTCTGGGCCAAGTTTGAAGAGATTGCCCCCAATCCAAGTGAAAGGAGTGCTTTTCCTCATGATCTTACTCTTCTCTTTTGAAGACAGGTGTGGTGGGAACTGTGCTGAAACTAAGTAATTTGCTATATCAGTAAACCATGGAGAGAGTACTGAGATAGAAAATAGGTGTTCATCTGGCATTTGATCATCCACCATTCCTTCTTCATCTGCAGGAAAATTTACTCTAGACAAAAAGTTAGCAGCAACATTTTCTTTACCAGGCTTATCAACAATGGTTAAATCAAACTGCTTGTAGTAAAAGAAACCATCTAATAATCCGAGCATTTACATCTAGTTTATTCATTAAACACCTAATTGCAGCATGATCAGTGTGTACAAAGGTTTGATAGCCTGTGATGTAATGTCTGAATTTATTTAAGGAATTCACTACAACTAGGAGTTCCTTCTCGGTTACCATGTAGTTTAACTCTGCCTTTGATAATTTTTTACTTATAAAGTATATGGCATAAGGTAACTTTTCATCAATTTGTCCAAAGGTTGCTCCTATTGCTTTGTTCGAGGCATCTGTGTGAATGTGGAAAGGTAGGGCCCAATTTGGGCCTCTCAAAATTGGGCCAGTCACAAGTTTGCTTTTCAAGGTATCTAGGGCTTCTTGACAGTTTTCAGTCCATATGAACTCGACAACTTTTCCCAAAAGACCAAACAACGAAGAGGCTAACTTACTGAAATATTTAATGAATCTTCTATAATATCCCGCTAAGCCTAGGAAACTCCGAACATCTCTCACCTTTTGAGGAGGTGGGACCCTTTGGATGATGACAATTTTGTTAGGGTCCACCTGCAATCCTTGTTGAGATATTGCATGACCTAGCACGGTCCCTTCAGTCATAAAAAAATCACATTTTTCCGGACTGAGGGACAAGTTCATTTCAATACACTTGTCCAAAACTTTTCCTAGGTTAGATAAAGCTTCTTGAAAGTTAGAACCATAAGGAGTAAGATCATCCATATATATTTCCACTACATCATGAACCAGTTTAGAAAATATACTCAATACTGCTCTCTGGAAAGTGGCTGGAGCGTTGCACAAGCCAAAAGGAAGGACCTGGTATGCAAAGGTACCCCAAGGACAAGTGAAAGTGGTATTATCTTGGTCTTCCAGGCCGATTTGAATCTGATTGTACTCGCTAAACCCATCTAGGAAGGAGAAAAACCTTTTCCATACCAGACCATCTGACACTTGATCTATGAAAGGCAAAGGAAAATGGTCCTTTTTAATGGCCTTGTTCAGTTCCCGATAATTGACACAGATTCTCCACTTACCATTTTTCTTTGGCACTAGCACCAAATGAGAGACCCCTTCACTATCAGAGATGGGGTAGATGAATCCTACATCAAGTCATTTTTGCAATTCTTCCTTAACAATGCCTTTAAGGGCTGGATTCGTCCTCCTTTTAGACTGCCCGACTGCTTTGCAATCTTCCTTAATGTATATATGATGAGTACATACTGAGGGGTGCACTCCCTTCATCTCCATATAACTCCAAGTGAAGGCATCTAAATGTTTTCTCAATAAGCTGCATAGTTCCTTCTCCTGTTCTTTCTAGGCCAGACTCTATATTCTTAACACAGAGAGAGGTTGGGTCGGCCACACAGAGATCAGTTAAGGAATTGTCTTAGGTTTCTTTCACTAGATCTTCTAATGGCAAAATACTGGGGGGTGGATTCTGAATTAAATTTTCAATGATATCAATGATATCATCCTCATTTTGTGGTTTCCCCCACATGACAATTTCTATTGCACACAGTGGTGCAAAATAAACTTCATCTTCATCCTCCTCCTCCAACCAGAGAGGTAGATCATGTTCTAGAAAGGGTTGGGAAGGAGGGTATAGGATTAGATGCTTGGACATATGCCCGTTCTTGATGGTCATGTTCTCAGCCTGACAACTGATGTAAGCATCTGCAGTGGCTAACTAGGGTCTTCCCAGGATGAGAGGATACCCAATGAGCTTTGGCTTTGGCTGGAGAACTAAGAAATTAGCAGAGTACTCCCAAGAATCAATGGAGACCATCACATCCTCCACAATCCCTTCAGGGGTCATGGTGGAGCGGTCTGCTAACTACAGTACTGTCGTGGTCTTTCTCAAGGAGCCATGGAGGTTGAGTTTGAGCATGGAATCCTTTGTCATCACATTAATGGCAGCTCCCAGATTAATCAAGGTATGTGTGATCATAGTGCCATTGATGTGGATATCAACTATTGGGCTTCTAGGGTCTAGATATTTCGGAAAGATTACCTGCCCCAACATCAGGTTGGACACTTGTTCTATGACATTGATGGTTGGGGCATCTCTCTTGTGTCTGCTTGGACGCCTAAATCAATTCTCTTTGATCATCTTATTGTATATAGGCACATCCTTTATGGCTTGCAGAAGTGGTATCTTTACACATAACTGTTTCAATTCTCCCAGAAGTTCAGTTTCTTCTGGGGTGGGCTGTGTTGTCCCAGATAGTCTCTCAGGAAAGGGTGGAATTGCTTTCGGTTCACTTTCCTCGTTATCTTCCTCAACTTCTTGAGGGGGAGGCTGGCTATCTGGGAGAACCTTCCCAGATCGTAGGTTAATCTCCTAAATCTCCACAACATAAGTTGGGCATGATGGTTCCCCACTATATACTTGTTGCGCCTGTCTGTTGTTCGGGTTTGGGTTTGGCTAGACATGCATTTGAGGTTGCCTTGGTGGAGCAGGAGGTAATGGTTTTTGTTGAGCAGGTGGTGGAGGGAAAAGAGGGGGAGGAGAGTTGTACTAGGGCCTCCACCCCTGATGAGATGCATTCCATTGAGGTTGTGGCTGAGCATAGGATTGAAATGCATGAGTAGTTGGTTGGGCATGATATTGAAATGGATAGGACCAAGGAGGAGGTGTGGACTAGGAAGAATGAGCAGGAGCCCCAAGAAGGTATGGAAGTGGCTTGGTTGGGGTTGTAGTATGCCTAAGATGTCCCTTGCATCCCCTACTGGTATGGTCTAGGTCCATGCAGTCTCCTTTGGTTCATGAAATAGAGTGGTTTAGTGGCTCCTTCGTCCCCCTGGTATACAGTGTTAAGTCCGGGCAAGGAAGGGCACTTATCTGTAGAATGATCTTCTTCAAAGACTGAACAAACCTCTATAGAGTTCAATGGACATTTGTTCCTAGGATGCCTTCTTGTGCACCTAGGACAGAAAATGGCCAAAGCCCCCTTGTTTCCTTTTGATATGCAAGGTATCCATTTGCATGGAAAGAGTCTGCAACATCTCACTCTTGAAGTCTTCCAGCATGTTTCCAAGTTCACCTTTGAGGGATGAACTGGATGAGGAGGTACTGGCTATGGGTTGACTCCCCCTACTTCTTTTTTTGGCTGCCCTAAAATGGTTTCTAAAAATAGTCTTTATGTCTTCATAAGGTAGTTGGTAAATGTCTCTTCCAGCCAGTAGATGGAGGGTGTCTAGAAGGTCTTCCAGAATTCCCCTGAGCAGGACCAACATCAGAGATTCGAGGTTGAGTGTGCACCTGACCCTTTTATAATTAAGCTAGAACCTCTCTTCATAATCTTCCAAAGATTCATCACTTCCCATGGTCATTCGAAAGATTTCTTCCTTGGTGTCTTTTGACCTACAGTAGTCTCGATATTTGTTATTAAAGTCCTGCTGCATTTGAGCCCAAATTGTGATGCTATTTCTAGGTAACCCCATGAACCAGCGCAATGTTGCATCCTTGAGAGTAGAAGGAAATAGTTTCAACTTTTTCTCATCTTCTACATAGTCATAGGTTCGACAGATAACAACGAACTCAAACAAGTAGGTGTCAGGATATTCTGTAGTCAATCCATGGAAGTGAAGTAGGGCTGAAGGGCTTATGTTCTTCATTTTAGTGTCCCCATTGGTCTCTCAGATGGGAAAGGTACCCTCTACTCTTTCTCCATTCCCCCTAGCATTTTTGTTTTCAACCATTGTCTCAGGAGGGATGTTTTCTTCTTCTTCTTCCCCTATAGGTTCTTCAAATATCTTTGGTTATTCACCTAAAGGTTCTTCCTGATCACTGCCACCGAAGAAGAGATAAGGGTGGCTATGTGATGTGGTGGGGGTATTGGGAAATTTTTTTCCTGAATTATCTCTGTTCCTACGAGGCATGAAAATAAATCTTTTGGTTGATTTTTGTGTTTTTTTGCTTGTACCTGCAATACTGAAATTGATTGAACAAACAAATTGCAACTAACTGAAATGAACTTGCTGAAATGAAATTGCAGAACTGAAAAGGAAAGAAAATGAGATGCAGAATTGAAAGGAAAGCAAGGAAATGACTAATCTAGTTTTGCTGAAATGGAAATTGCAGAAATTGAAAAGGAAATGTAGAAACTGAAAGGAACAACTACTCTACTTTTGCTGAAATAAACTACCTAGCAGAATGTTGCAGTAGAAAATAGAAGAAAAACAGTAATCATAAAATACTTTGACAATTCCCCAGAAACGATGCCAAAAAGTGGTGAGCACCAGTATTGTAGCAATAATGCTGCAACTCCTGGGCTTCCTACTTTACTTTTATCAACCGGTAGTTCGTAACAAACTTGGAAGCAATGATGCTGTATGCACAAGTACTAGTTCTTACTGCAGATTGTCACTTGGTCAACTGGCGCAAGATCACTAGGAGCTCAAGCCAAATTCTATGGATTCCAGAAGAAGCTCTATATGTGATGAAAGGAAGGAAAGCTTACTCTACAAAGGCTAATCTACTTGCAGAAAGGAGAAGAAGACTGAAATGTAAGGTAAACCTAACAAACCCTAATTAACCAACTAATCCTACTTTTGCAGAAAGAGAGATACAAACCATGAAATGAATGCCATTACTTAATTTAGGAAGTAAACAACATCTACTCAAGCTATTTCTTGAAGGAAATGAGGAAAAAACATATTTTTGGATATTTATGTATTTTTAGGTGAAATTGTCATGCATGTAATTTATTTGTTTGTGAATGTGGCAGTGATTAGGTGGTGATGGAGGGCGCCTTTGGAGTTTGTAGATGTGTAGGAAGGTGTGGATGGGTCCTAGGAGGTCCCATATGGCCTTTTGGAGGCTTTTCCTGCAATCGGACTTCAAAAAGACACCTACAGGAAAATCTATAGGAGGCTGCAGGGGACCTACAGGAGGTCTATAGGAGGATGTCGAGAGCCGTTTTGGAGGTTTTGAAGGTGGGAAAGTGGGTGGAAAGGGTAGCTGAAGGTTAGGGTGATGTGCTAAGGTGTCTAGGGTTCATTAAGAAGGATCAAGAAAGAGAAATATGGTTGGACTTGTTCAAGGAAAGAGAGGAAAGTTAATGAGGAAAGTCTAGAAAACTAAGGCAAATTTGTGAGGGACTTTGGGTGACTTGTGGAACATAGATCAAAGAGAAATGGTGCTGGCTGATTGGCTGACTTATTGTGAGAGGAGGATTGCTGCAAGAGAACTAAAACTCA
The DNA here is from genome assembly GCA_000404065.3 of Pinus taeda. NCBI lineage: Eukaryota > Viridiplantae > Streptophyta > Pinopsida > Pinales > Pinaceae > Pinus > Pinus taeda. Next base: position 505,421 of record APFE030359952.1, on the reverse strand, counting down.
CATCATGAGATTAAGCAAACAAGGAAACTAGCTACATCAAAAAACAGAACTTTGCATCAAGCTAGTCTAAATTTTGATCTAGGAAAGTAAATGCTAAAAAATGCTACACGGAAAGAAAGCATGGAAGGAAATTTATTGCAAAGACAGAAATGAGCATGGTGAAATAGATCTACAGCAAAAGCATTAACCTTCTAACAAACTGCAACAGTAGAAATCCTATGGAAAAGACAAATTTGTGTTTTTTGTGGCAGCGAGAGGGTCTTGGCCTCAGTTCATGGTCCTAGAGGGAGGAAAGGAGGCCAAGGATTTGTTGATGGCCTTTTTGTATTTTTTTCCTATCATTGTTCAACCTACTACAACAAACTAAAATGGAAATAACCTTTTAAATCACCAAAAGCAACCTAATTCTTAACTAAGGAAGAAATCTATCTAACAACAACTAATTCATAAACTGAAACAAAGCATATAAATACAAAACAAGAGGAGCTTGACTGCTTGGATTGGGCCCTAACCCAAGAGCTTTAGCCCTCTGAAGTAACTTAGTGCTAGCTCGAACAAGATCTCATCTTCATTATCAAAATAATAATAGGATTACATGAAACTGTCAACAAAAGTAAACTCGAAGTTGAGCAGAGAAAAGATGCAACAAAAATTCGAAAATTTGACTAAATTCTAACAACCTAATGAGGCTCTATGCCTCTCTACTTATACAATTGAAGCTCCCAATAGCTTCCTTAAAATCAGGGAGGCTTGGCTCACAAAACTTGAGATAAACAGAAGTTATCCTCCACTTGCTCGGTTGCCTCTTTGGTGCATTGATGTGGCTGCTTGTGCTCCAAGTTGCATGATGGAGAATTTGAAGTGGGGAGTCATAAATGAGGGGGATACCCTCCTATAAATCCCCTCCCTTATCTTCTTCGAATATTTGCTGCCAAATGTCCATTAAATCTTTGACTTTGTCTCCAAAATTGACCAAAAATCTGCATTAAGCACACATTAAACTCCATGGCATAATGAACAACCCAACTCACTCTATTAGCATAAATATAATAAAAAAAACACGCAATAAACTAATGAGAATGGTGGATTAAGCTAAGTTAGGAGGCAAAATGAGCCCATATAATTACCCATTTATGGGGCTCATCACTATCAAAATCATATTCTGATAAGGTGATTCATGTGAAACAACAACAAAAATGTTGGGATAAGATGCAAAGCATCTATGAAGGACATGACCACACTTCTTATGAAATGAAGACAAAAAATTAGCTCAAAATGAAGCGACCTCCAAAGATTCAAAGAAGATAGGAGAGTTCAAAGATTGTGATTACTCCAGTAATGTGTGAAAGGCAAAATAAGTGCAATCTATGCCAAGATAAACCAACAAAATAAAAGCCATGAATGCTCAAGGTGTTCATCATCAAAATGAATATTCAAACTTAGTGGAAGAATATGAAGGTCAAGGATATGTAGAAGAAGTGAAATACATGAAAGTAAGACCTGGAAAACACAAAGGTAAGCTACTATTATGTCGTAATTATAGCATATGGGTCATCTTGCTTCTATATGTCCACATGAAATTTTTGAAAATAGTAATGATAAAGAAGAACTTGAAGATAAAAGAAAATATTATGAGTATAAAAAGGAAATATGTGGTTCATTAGAAGAGAGTAATGGATATGCACATAATAATGACAAAAAGGAATTCCTACATATGAAAATGAAGGCTCAATACACTGAGCAAGGGAAATTAGATTCAAAGGAAGAAGATGCTGACAGGGAGGTAGATTTTGAGAGAGAACTTATCAATGCCTTAAAAGGAACAAAAATACTCAGAAGAATGAATATATAACTCAAGCATATATTAAATAAATGTGAAAAGAAAGATCACAATTCTGATGAAGCATTAATCATTCTCCTAAAGATAGAACTAGAAGAGGCTAAGAAAATTCAGGATACACTGATAAGTCAGCTAAAAGAAAAGGAGGAAACCATGAGAAGCTAGAAGAAAAGGTTCTATCCTTAAGAAGGGATATAGAGAAGGAAAATTCTTAGTTGAATCTAAACTTAAAGTTTGCAAAAGGGACTAAATAATTAGATAAAATTATCAGCTAGTAAATATCTCCCTCTATTAAATATTTCTTGGTTATCATGAAACTACCAAGGGAGAATCAAGCTTAATGAAATCAGAAAATAAATGTAAATAAGAACATGAAAGTTATGTTAATTTGCTTAAAAGATATATCGATGATAACAACAATAGGAAAGAAGGTGAGGATCGACAAAGATATAATTTTCAAATGAAATAAAATAAAAACAAGCAAGGAAATGAAGACCAACAAAGACCTAGGAATGGATTTAGAAAATTGCTCCACCAAGAAGGCCTTTCACATCCAAGTATCAAAATATGTTTTATGGCTATTGCTTTTCATGTAATAATTTTGGTCATAAGGAAATAGATTTTAGAGTCTAAATATGAAATGTCTATATGAGGAATAGAAGCAAGGGCTCATATAAGATCTCAAAGAATGGTTGTGTGAGCAGTGATCCTAAAAGTTTAAATGAGAATGCTGTAAAAAATTACAATTCATTTGCCCCCTTATTAGATCATGTTGAATGTTTCAAGTGAAATAATTTTGGGCACGAATATCATGATTGTAGAATAAGTACATCGAGGTTTATAAATCAAAGAAGAGTAGAAGCTATTATGAGAAGTAGAAATCAAAGAAAAAAGGTATGAAGAAGGAAGCAAGAAAATCAAGAAGAATGTGAACTAACTCTATATGTTCAAAACCACAAATTTTTGTGGTATGTAGATAGTGTGGTTCACATCATATGACATGATATAAGAGTAATTTTTTATCTTTAAAGAAAGTCAGAGGTGACGATGTCACTCTTGGAGATAATACATCAATCAAGATAATAAGAAAATGAATAGTTAGCCTTGATTATGAAGAAGATAAAGCTAAAGATATCCTATTTGTTGAAGGTTTAAAGCACAACATTATAATTCAAATGGTTTATAAATGAAATGAGGTTAAATTTCATTCTAAAGGCTGTAAAATAAGGAAGGAAGGCTCTAGAATATGAGTGGCAAAAGCAACCAAGACTTCAAATAATGTACATGTCCTTAATAAAGGAGAAGGAGAAGATTATTGTATGAGAGTGTTATCTCTCTCATCTTATGAGTAAAAGATAAATATAAGAATAATTGAGATATTGTAGCACTTAAGACCACATTAACAATATTGGAACTTTTGAGAGTGAGATGCAGGAGAAGGATGGTGAAATGGAAATTTGCAGGATATGAATTAGTAGTTGAAAGTGAAGTAAATGGTGAAAGTCAAATGACAGGAAAAGAAAAAGGGGGAGAGTTGCAAATAAGGAGAAGCATCAGTTTAGGGGGAGCAAACGTTTGATTTAAAAAAAGGTTAATTTTTAGACAAAAGGAAACATAATCCTAGGGGGAGCAACCCCAGAAATAAGAAGTAAAAGGAATTTTAGGCATGTTAGGCAGAGTAATCTAAAAAGCAGAGCTAAATAAGAGAAAATGTTGCATGTAGGGATAGATAGAATTGGCCTTGACAAGGGGAGCCTAGTTGCATACAGAGCAAAAGTAGTAATCAAAGGAAGTAATATTTTGGTTGATAACATCTGAGGAGAAGAATTTGTAGCGAGATTTAAAAATAACCATTTTCCACTGATGTAAAAAAGGAAGAATATGTAGACTCAAGGAAAATAACAGATAGGGGGAGCAGTTGCAATCACTAAGAGAAGTTGCAAATAGAGGAAAAGTTTTAGGCACTAAGAGAAGTTGCAAATAAAGGAAGTGTTGTAGGCATAAGAAACGTTGCATACAAAAGAAGAGATATAGATAAGGAGAAGCAAAAGTTCAAAGGGAGTATCCTTTTTCCATTAATGTTAAAGGGGGAGAAGTTGCAAACATAAGGATAATTGTAGAGAAGAGGGGTTCTTCAATGTTATGTAGAGCTGATTAAGGGCTTTCATAAATGAAAAAAGGGGATATTTTTGGAAATATCATTGTGATTGATGTTAAAGGAAGTGGGAGACTACTTACATCAAAGATAAAGATTGGAAAATGAAGATTGTTGGAAATACTGTTTTTGGAATTTTGATGCCCCATTTGGATACTCTATATTTGAAGTAATTTTTACTCCAATTACCTAACTCAAGTGGGACCATGGGATATATGATTGGAAAAATTATTTTGATACCTTTCCAATGGTATAGGACACTCCCTCTAATTCCATAAGAATGAGGATATATGAAATATTTCATCAGGATGACGCAAAAAAAATACAAGCAGGCCGACTCAACTAGTTTTACAAGTCAGCCCCATAAGCGAACATGTAAACACTATAAATAAAGGGAATATGGGTACATTTGAATACCATCTAAGTAAGAATATATTTGAGGTCACAAGAGGAGTCAAGGAATAATTTTTGGGGTGATTCTTGGAGTCTAAAGGTGGGAGAAAAAAATTTGATTTATAGGGTGAACGAGTCATCTTGGTATTTTCACTGCAAATTTTCTTCTAGGATGTTTTTGACTATAAAACTTGGAATAGCTAAAGAGAATATATTCATGTATGTGTAATTAAAATTTTAGACCTTAGATTTCTATAATTTTGGAGATATTCCTTAAGGAAGTTAGGCTCCTTGAATGCTCCTGAAATTTGCTTCAAATAGGTCAACACAACATTTTTCCTAGACTTTTCTTCTGGGATATTTTAAACTATGAAACTTGGAGGATATAGATATTAGATCTTCCTGTAGTTATGGTTAAAAATTTTGACCTTGGCTCACTATGGTTTTTGATATATTATCTGGGGAAGTTAGGCCTCTTCAATGCTCCTGAAATTTGCTTCAAACAGGTCAGCTTGGTATTTTCACGATATCATTATTTTTGTGATATTTTAGACCATTAAATTTGGTGGAAATAAAGGAGAGATCTCAAGGTACATATGGTAGAAATTTCAGATATTGTTTTACTATATTTTCATAAATATTATTTCTTAAATAGCTAGCCACCCTGAGCTAGATCTTGATGCCTTGAGGGAAAAACTAAACTTATGGATTTAGCACACAAGTTTTAGACCATATCTAACACTAAAATTGCAGGCCACTCTCATTCAAAGACAAGAAAAAGTCAATCTCTATCACATAGGTTGTCACTCATAACTCTTAACTAGTCACAAGATATGAACCTCTCTAAATCAAATTTATATTGCTAAATCAAATTTATGAGTGAGAGAGTATGAGAGAAAATTTAAGGAGAAAATAAGAACCTATAGCCCCTTAATGGTTTCTCCTTCTTATTTTATAATCACATCTTGATCCTTCATCGTCTAAATCTCTTGCTAGAAGTTTTTATGGAATACCAACCATCATATCAAGGGGAAAAACTAAGATTTATTCAAGCAAGGATAGGATTTCACCTACCCCTCCTTGAATATTTTCCTCCGTGGTCAAGCCTTTTCCCTCACCAAGGCATCATTATCTATTGGTTCTCCCCTTTCTTCAGCTTTAATATTTTTATTAATAAAATAAACATTACATCATATAATAGAGTTTGAAATTATAGCATCAATGTTGACACCCCAACATTATATGTTCTTAATTACATTACAAAATTTGGGTAATTAAAGGGGTGTCACAACAAGAATTTAATCCTTGAAGTCAGCTCTTCCTCCATAAAGAATTCACAAAATGGCATAAAGGTTCCTTGAAAAATCAAACCAACTACTACACACAAAAAATCCATATGAGAGAGGAAAATGACTAAAATCCTAAATCATTCTAGACAACGTCATTGAAAAACCATAACCATAGGAAAACCCTCTGAAGCAAAGCCATAGAGTCCCATCGCCCTCTCCCCAGGCGATTTCCCAATAGAAGTATAATATACATAAAATTATACATTTATTTGAAATTTTAAAAATAAATAAGTTTACAAACAACCTACATAAATTTAAAGTAACATTCTTTCTTCTAATGAAATGTGTAAATTCATTTGCTATTACTATAATACTGTAGTTTTTCTTTTCAGTTTGGTTTAAAAAAACACTTGAATCTTCATGATTTGTACACTAGTTTAAAATACAATTAAATGAACCCTAAAACACAATGAGTCTGATCTTTTGATATGTTTTAGGAAGCACCATAAAAATGATTTGCAATGTATGATAGGGTTTAATGAGATTTCAAGGTTTTTGTTTCAATCTGTTTTTAATTTTAAGATTTTTTTTCTTGGTTTTACAACATTGTTGTCAAATTATCCGTAAAACAAAGATTAGTATGACATAATTTTGATATCATGTTTTAATTATGAGTGCGCACTTGTATCATTTAATCATTTCTATACGTGGGTTAGAGCAACTACTAGATCTCAATTTATACAAATAAATTTTGATATGCAGAAAAATAAATGAATTTTATAAATACTAAATTTTTTATAGTAAAAATCTTTTCCTCTCTTACATCCTTCGAGTGGAGATATTGAAAGAGGATGATTTAAACTTTGAACTTCGAAGATAGAAAGCCCATGCAAATTCTTGCATTAAATACTTTCATTTTTCAATTACCCTAGAAGAATAAATGGTAATATGCAAAAAGACTCATCAACATCAACACTTCTTTTCCTAAGAAATGTGAAGAAGTTCAAACTTCCTATGTCTCAATTTGGATCTTTCAATTACTTTGGCAAAAAATGTGTTACAAACCAATTGGAAATCAATGCAAGAAGGAGGCCAACCTCATTTGATGTAAACCCCATCTTTAATGCTTGCAAATTGTCAGATGGCGGGGACTTGGTTTGATGATAGATACGAAAAATAAAGACTCCCCATGGGCTATACTCCATGTACACATAATCCTTCTATATAAACAAGAGTTGTTGGATCGACAAGCCAAATACAACAGTGAAACACATCCCTCTTACCATTCTTATGCCAAAGTTTGTTGTTAGCAAATAGTATTGTTATCATAAATCAATTTAATAAATTAGTAATATTAGTTAACTAATATTAAAAATGAATAAGTATGGGGAAAAAACTATTCCTAATAAATATCTTTGACATAAATATATTTATTAATAATTAATAATTAAATTATAATAAATTGTAAATAAATAAATAGATAAAATTATTATTTCCTCTCTAACTATTTGTTGGTATTGAAACATATATTAATATACATATACCAAAGTTTGCAATGTTAACTTTTGGAATTTTAAGTGGCACACTAGCATTAACACCTATTTGCATATTTAAGTTTTTAATTAAAATATTAAATTTTAAAGAATTTAAGCATCTTAATCATGGATTGTGATATTCTACATGTCAAGATTTTAAGGCCGTAGTCTAACGATTATGCTTTTTTGCCCTGAAAGTTATGGAAATTCTGGTCATATTTTGAAAAAATCAGCAGGGAATTTTGTAAATCCAAGTAGAAGTTGTCAAATTTCATAATTTTAGGTGCTCTAAAAGTTTTTGGTGGTGCTGAATCTATTTCCACCATCAAAAACATGATTCAAACACTGTGTGTACATGAATCTGTC